>APFE030186752.1:0-67790 GCA_000404065.3 Pinus taeda | reverse complement strand
AATATCAATTCCAGATTAGCAATCACATTTAGCATGATAGTAAAATGCAAATAGAACATAAACATAAATCGCAGAAAACAAGCCAAGACAAGAGGACACAAGATGTGGTGCCAGCCAGGGACAAACCACAATGTGGGGAAACCCTTGATCAATTGTTCTTATGTTCCTCTATAGTTCAACAGAGAGAGAGAGAGAGAGAGAGAGAGAGAGAGAGATAATACATATACATCAGAAGTCAACATTTTGACTTAAAATAAGAGCAGTGACCTTCTCTATGAATATAACAAATGAGGTGGCTGATTTGAACTCAGGTGAAGGCATATTGCTTCTTCTTGTGCCCTAGGTTCAATCTTACATCAAAGAATCTAATAAACGTGCCAAGACATTTGGACCCTATGTGGGAATATGGTGAATCCGATGGGGGGTTTGAATGACAAAACTTGATTTGCAAGTTGTGTGGGAAGCATATGACAGGGGGATATTCCAATTGAAATACCACCTTGCACAAATTCCGAGACATGAAGTAGGGTTTTTTCGAATGACATCTCCAAAATTCATCCATATTGCCATCAAATCATTAGATGATAAAGAGTCGACCATAATTAACAAGGAAGCTATGAAGACTCAAATGGCAGGGGGTGAAGTGGTGGTAGGTGACTGTGAGAGTGGTTCTTCTTCAACATCAACTTCTACAATTAGCCCCACAACCACCTCATCATTTTTCTTCCGAGAACCACACCTGGTGCACAAATATCTATTAGGTCAATACTTAAAAGAAAGGAGGAAGTTGAGAAGCTGGTGGGTAGGTGTTTTCTATAGAGTGAGATTCCCTTCAACATTGCTAGGAGCAATCCATTTTATTAGCCTATGGTTGATGCTATTGCTATTGTTGGCCCTGAGGACAAAGCCCCTTCCTATCATGACTTGAGAGGGCCTATTCTTCAAAATGAAAAGGCGGATTGCACTGAAAGATTGGAGGAATTTAGGGCGTCATGGGAACACGTGAGATGCATTGTGATGTCAGATGGTTGGATTGATGAAAAGAATAGAACCCTTATTAACTTATTGGTTAATTGTTCCAAGGGAACAATGTTTATGAAATTTGTTTACACATCCACGCATATTAAAGTTGCACAGTTATTATGTGATTTGTTGGATGTGTTCATTCAAGAGGTAGCTCCACAACATGTTGTCCAGGTCATAATGGATAATGCTGCAAATTATGTTGCTACTGGCGAGATGGTTATGGAGAGGCACCCTAACTTGTTTTAGACACCTTGTGCTGCACATTGTATTGACTTGATGTTAGAGAACATAAGAAAAATTCCTTATGTCAGGTATATTGTTGAATCATCAAAAAACGTAACAAAATTTATATATAATTATGCATTTGTGCTTCATTTGATGAGAAGATTGACCAATAACAAGGAGTTGGTGTGCCCTGCTATTACACGGTTTGCCACTAGCGTGATATCTCTTCAATCTATTTAATTCTATGTGGGACGTGGAGAGAATGTTTCTTTCAAAAGAGTGATGTGCTTTATCATTTAGCTACAAACCGAAGGAAGAGGCCATATGCAGGCTAGTTTCATACCAAGAGAGATTTTGAGTAGGGGTATAGGAGGTGTGTACCATTACGGAACCTTTCGTACAAGTTATTCGATTAGTTCATGGAGACAAGGCCACAATGGGCTACTTGTATTAGACCATGGATAGGGCCAAATAATGCATTCACAACTATTATGAGGATAAGGGGGATGAGGGGTTTGAGAAACAACTGATATGGAGAGCGATTGTTGAGCGATGGAACAATACACTCCATCATTCCATTCATGCTGCAGGGATCTACTTAAACCACACATTTTCTTACTCTTTTGGTTTCAGATTTGATGCTGAGGTCATGGATGGATTCTTTCCTTGTGTTCAGAAGATGGTGTCGTCCCCAGCAGAACGTGCAAAGTTTACTAAAGAAATGGAGATATACAAGATGGTAGGTGGCACATTCAACTTTGACATGGCTATCTAGTGTAGGAAGACCGAAATGCTAGGTAAGCTTTAGTTTGTTTCAAATTTCGTTGTCTCTTCATACTTTCCTTCAACTTTCAAATTTCAATTTTTTTCTTATGTTTCTCTTATTTGTTATAGATGCGTCGTGGACAAGTGATGGTGGTAGAGTACCCAATCTCCAAAAGCTCACCATTCGAGTGCTCAGCCAAACATGTAGCTCCTCTGGATGCGAGCGCAAATGGAGTGTATTTGAAAAAATACACACAAAGAAGCGCAACATGTTAAAAATTTCAACTTAATTTTTTGAATTCATTAAAAAATATAATTTATTATTTTCGTAATTATTAATTTATAATTTATGGCCCTATAGGTTGGAGTCCCAAACTCCAGTGCCTTAACGACATGGTCTACGTCTACTACAATCTTTGATTATGGGTGAGGCAACTTCAGAAGACACTGACGTGGAGGCCATCTCATTGGATGGGGATTGACACCACTGTTGCATGGAGGGTTGAGGCCGAGGGGCTTGTCATGAAATCGACCCCTGATTGGTTAGAGGAGGTAGTGGAGGAGGTAGCCTCTACAGGGAAGAGGGAAGTAGTGGAGGAGGAGGAGGAGGAGCAACAGGAGGAAGTGACGCAACCTACCATGGTAACTAGTAGAGGACGTAGTCTACCTCCTACTTCTTCTAGAGGGCATCAAAGTCTAATGCCAACCCTAGGGTCTCTTTCATCTAGAGGAAATGCAATTACATTTTCTTGCAAAAGGAGTAGAGGAAATCATTAGTTAAAAGTTAGAAGTTAGAAGTTAGAACTTACTTAGTGGTTCATTTCATTGTATATTATTCATGATATGAGATAGATTTATTATATTTTTTGTTGATATTTTGAGGTTGAGTCAGGGCTTAGGATTCAGGAGTCAAGACATAATTCACTGTTATGTGTGTGCTATGCATCTTACACATCTTATATATTAGATTTCTTTTCATATTTATGTGTCAATGCATTTATTTTATGTGTGGATGCTTTAATACTAAAAAATTTGAATATATATATATATTTTAAATTTTGTCGATGTTTTCCAAGTTTTACCGATCTTTTCTCGATTTTTACGAATTTTTCTTTTTCCATACCCTCGTTGATTTTATCCCGATGCCAATGTTCGCTACATTGGTTCTTGTTGGCCCATAGAACTCTCTATGTACAAGTTCCAATGGCTTTGACGTTGAGTACTCCTTTGTTTTGAAACTAACTCTCATCTGCTTCTTGTGCTGACATGGCTTGCAAATAATGTTTTTAAGTTTTGAGATCCTTGGCATATTTCTTACTGCTTGTGCCTTGCTAAGTTTTACTAGATTGTCAAAGTTTATATGACCCATCCTTCAATATCATAACTAGCTTTTGTCTACTTGTCCTAAACGACATTTTTCTCCTTTGACTTCATCAAGAACATATACATTGCTCAAATTTCTGTTTGCATTTGCCACTAATCTTCCTGAACCTTCTTTCCCCATCCCCCCATGCTAGTGCATTCTCGCTTTCACATTCAAGGCATAGAACAATATTAGATTTCCTTGGTCAAGGTTGTAGGGATGATGTGGATGCAAAAATTTTCAGGCTTCTCTGTGCATGTGGTGTTAAATTCAATGTGATTTGTTCACCCTATTGACATGAAATGGTACAAGTCATCAATGGTGCCCCTAAAGGATACAAGAGCCCTGAGTATGACAAAGCTAGGACCTTGAGATTTGATAAGGAAAGAGCCAAAATCAATGGTGCTCTAGGAAAATTTACATATTCTTGGAACCATTGTGGGGTATCAATTGTATCAGATAGTTGGAAAAATGTTTTTTTTTTTTTGTGTGCAATGGAATGGGTGGATTGTCATTAATAAAAATATCTAGTTTCAAGGCAAGTACCCATACATAAGTCTTCATGTTCAAGGAGTAAACAAAATTCGGAAACCGATACTGTAGCTAGCCTATATTTATGGTTACTTTTGCCCACATTTCCAAAAAGATTCCTACTGTAATCCTTACGTAAACTACCTAATAAAAGCTTATATCTATGTAACATTAAAAATTTTCAGCTGATGAATATTATCTAACACAAGAGGTACAATTTTCTGGTGATGCATTTTTGAACTAAATGTGTTGATCTCCATCTTCTAATTCTACTCCTTGATCCACGTTGACTCTTTCTTGTTGAGGCTCCATGCTGGTCTTGGCTTCCTTCCTGATAGATTGAATGCCACTGTTGGATACTCCTTTGTTTTCTATCACCTTGTTTTCCAATGTGTTCAACTGAGAGCAAACCTTTGCATGAAATATATCCAATTTACTCTACAATGGCACAAACTTGGTTTCCATTAGTAGATGAAATATTTCCCTTTCCTTATCTTCAATCATCCCTTTGTTATTTATCATTGTCAACAAAGCCTTGGACGTCTCCATCATTTTGTTCATAAGTTGATGTATTCCTTGACTTTTCCGTGGTGCAACAATGTCGTGCCTCGCTCTAGACCCCAAGGGATGATAACCTCCTCTATATATGATTGCAATGGAGCGGATGACTGAAGTTGACTTGCAATAAGCCATATATAACTGCAAGTGTCTCTTCTCCTCTATCTTGGAGCATTAAATTGAAGAGCTGCCAAATCCATTGTAAAACCCATGTTGATTGCTTGGATAAACATTCAAAAGATACGAAAGGAATGAGCCATTAATTCCTGGTAATGCCAAATTGAATGTTGTTTCATGGTCGGGATATTGCTCGCTTGTGAGAGCCAGTCCATTCCTCGATCAATTACATTATGGATCCACCTTTGCTTGCATGTAAGGTTCGATCGTCGCCAGATGTTACATTGGGCAAGATAGGAGATTAATTGTATTAATTTGCATGGCAATCGAATGAGATCTGACCGCCCTGAACTTCTAATCTTGATCTGCGTTCCCATGAGGGAATAATTTCCTTGATTCTTGTTGTTACTAACTTGGCCCAAGTTTCCATTGTGACATGTGTATCCATGTTTTATAAGCTTTATATTTGCAAATGATTCACGATAGACGGACGTTTGTTATTCGATGATCCTTTTCCAAGACTCCTAGTGCCATAGTGGAGCCTCTCTTTGCGAGGGAGTCAACCTTTTCATTTAAGTTTCTATATATATGAAGAACCCATATGAAGAACCCAATTTGTTCAAATTTCATTATTTGCAATGCTATTCTCTAAAGAATAGCAGGGAGGTCTTGATTTTGCAAGTCTTTAACTTTTTGAACCTGGCGTATCACAATCAAAGAGTCTCCAAAGACTGAAATTTTGAATATTTTCCTTTCAATAGCTATTTCCAAGCCCTTCCATAGGGCTAGAAGATCTACTTGTTATTAGATGCTATTCCCAAGCCCCAAGCATATTGAATCTCTGTTTGTTCATTGAGGAAAAGGATAACCCCTCCTGCTCTTGCCACCCCTGTTGGAAAAATGTTAAAGGTGAGCCATTGATAAATATTTTTGTCGTGTCTTCTAATGATGCGGTCTTTCCTTCATTCCATGACTAACATCACTACAAGATTGATATTAATATTGTAGAAGCCGTAATTAAAAAACATTCAAGAGATTGAGCCCTATAATGTCATTCAAGTTGTCACATGTAATGGAGCTATTAGGATCTATAATAAATTGGAGAAAGATCTTCGTTTTCCATAGTTTCATTTCATCTCTTCATTCATTTCCTTTCCCCAAGTTCTTTTGGAGAGTTATGAGGATCATTTCGAATCTTTGACATATCTCTCTTTCGTGGAATATTCGAAAGAAATCTCTGACAAGATGGGTAATCTCAGGGAGATATAATTTGTCTTAAGCAACTACTCCCTAGATATATGAATAAAAGATTTTAATATTTGACAGTTGGATCAAATTGGAAAAACCTAAAGTTAAAGATTCATCAATAGGCAATGCTCCCATACCTAACCAAAGGGTCTGCTTAAACCGATCAAGGATATTGTTGTAGCTACTGGACGACGGAATGGATCTGAAAATTGATTCACATTCTCTTGAAAAGGCACCGTCAGATGATCCTACAGGTTCTGATGGCCATTCAAAGGACACCTATAATTTGTTAGGTACATGTATATGAATCCTTTTTATTTTCCCCTCTTAAACGATCTCTCATTCACGATCGTTGTCTATGGATATTTCCTCAGCAAACTCATTTTTCACCGTATAAAACATATTATCATAATTTCTCGTCGAAATTCACTGAAAAGTATTTGGTTGTTGAAGGATCCTAAAATTCACATTCAAGTTGTCACATGTAATGGTGCTAATTGCAAGGCAACGGGAGCAATTGTTGAGGACTATGAAACCGGATTCGTCCAAAACCCTGGACGAATCGCGAATCTGACGAATCGGACACAATTCTGTCCTGACACGTGTCATGATGGCATGACTCGTCGTGTCCTCTTGTGGCACGTCGTGTCCAGGGGCGTGTTCTAAATTCGAAAGCGTGTCACGATTTTCCTGTCGAGCCCTGGTTTGCGGATTCGTTTTCGGATCTGCTGCTAGGTTAAAACTTAACTAATTTTTCACCATTGTTTTTGGGTGGTAATATCTCCGAAATTGGATTTCGAGAATGTGCTCAACCAAATAGGGATATGAGGAAGGAAAATATGAAGGAGTGCTTTCTCGATTCAGAAGGAAAACGCGACTGTCTGTTTGTTTTCAATGATGTGTGGGACAGAGATGCTCTAGTTCAGCTACTTGATCAGATTGTGTTACCAATCAAAAGCAAACATAATATTCTAATCAGCAGGCGTGATAGGAATGTTGCATATGGTTTGGGATATGCTCACACCTACGAGCTAAATCGTTTATCTGAAGACGATAGCAGAAAATTGTTCTTCAATCATTCTTCTGGAGACCACCCAGAAGAGGAGCTGAAAAATTTAGAACAATGTTGTGGGTTGCCCTTGGCCATCAAAGCAATAGGAGCATCTTTGGCAAGATGTAGACGACTTCCCAATGACTGGAAAGCTACTACTTTGAGCCTTCTGAATCAAGTCGGGGCAATGAACTCTGCCATCTACAGACTTGAAATTGAGAGGAACTCTATTCGATGCCCATGCCTATGCCAAAGTCAAAGCCTTGCAATTGAGAGATCTCAGAAAATTGACCCTTGTGCAACACTTAGTATGACAACACTTAGAAGGGAATTTTTGGGGGCATGAAAAGGATGCGGACACTCTCCTTCATAGATATTAATATGACTTCGCACCTCTTCAGTCTTCCTCAAGACATGGAAGACAAGGAACGCCTTGGAATGGAACGGAAGGCAAAATCAATGGCCATTGCTCTATCTATCTATTGCCTCTGCATTATCTGTGTCTTCTCTATTTCTGATGGGTCATAACCCAGCGTTGAGAAAGGGTGTTATACTCGATATTAGCAAATTCTAAGGCTTCATCAAAACGTCGATATGCTAGGGGTCCTTAGCCCCCAAGTGATAACCTAACCACCCACGAGCAAGTGCTAGGACCTTAGACTTACTCGGTACTAGGATATTGACAAATCTAGGAACATTTATAATGTGCCAATATTTCGATATGTGGAGGGTGCTTAGCCCTTAGATGCTACACCTTAGTGCCTTGTGAACTGGGGTATAACGTGATATTAATGATTCCACTATCTTGCACCTTTTTGATAGAAATGCTAATATGGTGGTATGTTGAAAGCACTCAGCTTTTAGTCGCGACACCTTAGCACCTCATGACCACCAACGAATATATTGGAATATCAAAATATCTGCTTAATTGGTCTAATATAAAACTTTCAATATGCGCTAATAACAATTTTAATATATATATATATATATTTATATATTTTTAAATATATATATATATATATTTTTTTAAATATATATATATTATATATATAATAATATATATATTATATATATTTTAATAAAATAATATAACGTGTCCTAACGTGTCCTGTTCCGGGGGTTAGCGTGTCCCGAATCCGACACCACGAATCCCGAATCCTACGTGTCCCGAATCCCCGTGTCAGGTGACTTAGGTTGAGGATAAGTACCCCAATATATTTTGGTCAGGGTGTTTGGTTCACACAATGAACCTGTTGATGCATAATATTATGAAAATGAAGGACCATGATTATAGATGGATTCATACTTTGTACAAAAGAGGGAAGAAGATGATAAAATTTATTACCAACCATACCATGGCCTTCTTCATTTTCTGAAATCACTCGAAGTTGGAGTTACTAAAGTTTTTAAAGGCTAGAAATGCTAGTTATTATCTCACCTTTAGTCACTTTTTGAATGTAAGAGGGCATTGTCTAGTGTGTTCTCAAGTGATTCATGACAGGATCTAAAAGATGGGGCTATATTATCATCTAATAGACATGAATTTCAAGAGGTGGAAGACACAATGCCTGATGGTTAATTTTGCTAATGGATCAAGTATATTCTATAGTTCACCAAGCTATTTATTGTATGATTAAGTTTGCAAATACAGATTAGTCAATGATTGGGGAGGTGTGTGAACATATGAGTAGTATTTTGGGCCAAGTCAAAGATATTGTTCAACCAAGGGATGAAATCATCAATGAACATATTCATAAACATGTGATCAAAAGAAGGGATAATCGAATGTTCCACTCCATGCCCTAGCATATGTCCTAACACCAAAATATTATTCTCCATCTTGGTTGGCCCTACCAATACTTGGGGGTGGGGTTAAGATAAAACCACACACAGATCCAAAGGTACAAAATGGGTATATGCTTGCATTAGATAAGTTGGTACTTGAGGAAGAGGAGTGTGTTCAAGTCCGAAGCAAATTGAGCAAGTACATCAGTGAGCATGGAATCTTCAGTAACTTGCATGCAACTAGAGTTTGAGATAGGTTGATTTCTAGTGAATGGTTGAACATTTATGGATCCTAATGGGATATTTTTTAATTGACAAAACAATTGAAGCATTTGATGAAGATATTAACCACTGTTTTAAAATTCGGCCGAATCGAATCTGAAATGGCCGGGTTGATCCGAGTCATTGAAGAATTTTATGACCCGGCAGAAAAACCAGTTCGGGAGGCCGAGTCATGACTGACTTGGCCAAGTTATTGCATGACTTGACCGAGTCAGTCATGACTCGGTCAACCCGACCGTTTCCACATCTACTCGGCTGAGTCATTAAATCGGGCCAGTCACCCAAAAAAACAACGATTTTTTTATTTTTATTTTTTTCAACTTTTTAACATTTAGCTGATTTTTGGGGACTCCAAGGTGTTTTCTAATTTGGTTAAGTGCTATTTGGGGTCCATTTCCCTCTCGTAGTATTGATATGCTATTCAAATTTCATGGTAATGTTAAATTTTTAAAGTAAAAGTGACATTCTCCTTAATCTTCATTTTCATCCTTTTACTTAAATTTTTAACATTACCATGAAATGACTGAGGATGTTTGAGAGTGGTTCCGGCCTCATTGGATTTCATATGGAGAAAGTAGAATTTTAGATTTCATTCTAAATCCAGCAAACTTATTAGTTTTTCAGGATTTCAGGATTGGAGGATTGCAATGTTTCCATTGAATTTTGTCATGTATTAGGGTATGGAACTCGTATTTAATCAAGAGCACCAATCCCTTTATGTACCTTGATGTTAATGACATTGGTTGTCGAACTCCTCCGAGATTCGCTCCCAAACCAGGAGCTTCTGAAAATGTCGCTCCCGCTCCCGTTTTCGCTCTCGCTCCCCACTTTCGCTCCCGCTCCCAAGTAACACTAAGCCAGATGATGTTGGCAACTCTAGCAGTAGCTAGTAGTACTGGTCACAAACTTTTGTTGTAGAAGCCATTTATAGCCTCCTTGGTTATGTGTTTTTGTTTTGATTGCTATATCATCATCGTGTATGTATTGGACAGTGCACTGGGTGCCATTTTGATATAATGGATATATTCATGAGCCTACATTGATCATATGTTGTCTTCTATCTATATTCTAATGCTGTGTGTTTCGAAACATGAATGAAAATCTTTAAAATTGTGTGTTTTTATAAAAAATAAATATTTAATGTATTTTTTACAACGATCGAGTCATTGAAATCGAGCCGGCCGAGTCGATACCGAGTTTGAGTCGGAGTCGGAGTCGACCCTCGGTCGAGTCGGAGTCAGAGTCAGAGTTTTGAAACATTGATATTAACACACAACTTAAGGTTAATTAGGAGCACCCTAAAGTTGAGGTCAAGATATATTTTTCCAGTAGGGCTAGTCATTCTAATCACTAGATTCGTTGTTCTGATTAGTCAACTTACCAACATCTATGTTACCTTGAACAAAGATGACAGGCTGTTTACATTGCAAAAAATTAGAATTGCAATATGATTTCTTTTCGAGTACATACTTGGTTGATCGTTGGAGTTAAAAGAAAAGTTTTGTTTGAGAATCTTATCAACATATTTTCCCGATAAAAGTTGACTTGGATTGATGCATCTAAGGTGCATCAATATTGCTTGAAGTTTGGGTGATCTTTTTGGCTTGTTTCCTGGCATGGTTTGTGTTTACGACTACGTGTCAACGACCCATAGCAGTACACCCCATTTTTTCGCAAAAGGGATAGCGCCTGATCAATGTGTCCGTGCCGTCCAGCTATCATCATCAGTTTGATCTTCATGTTATAATGTAAACCCATTCTGCATGTATATGAAGTAAATAATCTCAACAGATCTGTGTCATGTATGTAATCTCCTGGGTAAAACTATTTTTTTGGTGACAACCTACATTCTGGGAGGTTTTTTATCTCACCGACCCATTCTTGGATGGTCGATAGAGTTTCCTTTCAGTCTTACCCCAAAGCCGGAATGTTTTTCGTCACTGGGATCTTAGGCGAGTTCTAGTGTTATAAATCGAGTCTATGTAAAAGTGATTTGGGAATAATCCTAACTATTTTGTTAGGTTATTTTATGACAAATTGTTTGGTTTGCTGGATTATATTTGTGTCGCAGAAATGGGTAGTCTGTGAGGGTCTGTTTTAGATGGGTTTTCCCGTTATGATGTAAAGTGTCTTGAGGGTTGGAAAAATAATTTATCCCCTCACGTTAATTAATTAAATTTTCTGACAAAAAATTAATTAAAATTCTAAGCCAGAAATTTAATTAATTCTAGGTCCTAGGTAAATTTAAATTTTCCAAAAGCAAAATTGGTTGGTTCCTAAAATTCAAATTTTAAAAGGTCCCGAGACTAAGGTAAATTAATTATTTTGTTAAATTTTAAGCCTTTGGTCCTTGGGGTTTAAGTCAAAGTCAAATTTTTGAGGAAATTAACTCAAATTTTATTTTTATTTTTGAGCTAATTAAAATGCATTTAATTGAAAAATTCAAATTTCCTCAAGAATTTAAAATTTCGACGGATGAGATTAAAAGAAATTTTAATCCTCATCAATAGTTGAGATTGCTTTGACAAGGATCACGCGAACTAGCGGTTGGAAGATTTATCTTTAGATAGGAGGTCATTTGTCAATTGAACCATTCGATCTCTGGATCATGTACTAAGCTCTCAAGCTCTCTTGTATACTTTTTTGAATTTAATGCAAAAGTCTTTGGGGTTTCAACTTTCAATGGTGTTCCTCTTCGTGAGTTTATGGTAACATTGTTTTAATTTTTGCTTAATATTATGTGAAAACTATCAATCAATAACTCTCTTAGAATAATCTGAATACAGGTATCTTATTTAGTTTGTTGGATCTAGGGTAACATTTTTAATTTTGATTGAAGTAGCAGGCATCTTTATTTTTTTCATAATTTTATTGTTGTTTTATTTCTCTACTTGATTTGATGGTTGATCTATTGTTTGCAGAAGATCTCTCAGGTTCTCATTGAGCGTTTGGGGATAGTCCTCTGTTGGACCAACCAACTCTCAACACATATTTTTTGAAGAACCTACTTCAAAGTTCATATAAGCCCCAGGATTTATTTAACGATTAATTTTATTTTATTTATTTATTATTATTATTATTATTATTATTATTTTTTATTCTACAGGGTGTTTTTCGGCTAGTACCTCTCTAAAATTTCAAAATCTTTTAAATATTTTGTGGAAAAATTGATAGATCTAGCTATTAAGAGCCTTAGATTATCAGATCTAGGAGCGAAGTTGGACTCATACTCTTCAAATCTGATAGATCTGTAAATTATTTGTATAGATATGTTATTTACTTGTGTAAATCTGAAATTTTATAACATAATTTTGAATTTTAACACTTGGGTTTTTGGGATTTTCTCTATTTTTGTACATATCGGGTATTGGGTTTTTCTCTTTTCATTTGTGCAGAAATCAATCTGAGAAATCAGTCAAGGAAATCTTCAGATCTGAGCCAGATCTAGACCCTGGAGAGCAAGACTTGGGCTCAAAGATTGTGTGCAGAAATAGATCTGAGAAATCAACCAAGGAAATCTTCAGATCTGAGCCAGACGTAGACCCTGGAGGGCAAGATCTGGGCTCAAAGATTGTTTGCAGGAATAGATCTGAGAAATCAACCAAGAAAATCTTTAGATCTGAGCTAATTCTAGACCCTAGAGGGCAAGATTTGGGTTCAAAGATTGTTTGCAGGGATAGATCTGAGAAATCAGCCAAGTAAATCTTCAGATCTGAGTTTTTTCAAGCAGATTTGGGGGTTTTGAGACAGATCTAGGCCCTGGAGGGCAATATCTTGTTCCAAATATTTTTGCAAGGCCAACCATTAAAGATTTTGCAATAAAATCTGAAGATTTGAAGCAAAATATATATATTTTTTTTCAGAACAAGGGTTTCAAGTTTTGGGGCTCCTAAGCCCAGATCTGCGTTCTCCTAGCCCAACGCTAATTCTATTGGGCCTAGTGCTAGCTCTCATTGGCCCTAGATTCCTCTTGCTCCATTTCTGATTTGAATATTTGATTTTCTGAAGCTAATCATTGGTGTTCTTTTGTAAAAAATTTGGTAAAAATTTGTGTTTCAAGTATTGAAATTTTTTTGCCAACTTGGGCAAGTGATCTTCAAGGCTTAGGGTCTAAGGGTTTGATCTCTAAACCATATTTTTCCTCGCTGTTTTCTACAACAGTCATATACCTTTCTAATAGTGGTGAAAAACACATTTAAGTGGTTTGAAATTAACTAAAAAAATTGCTAAATACATTAACAAGTCATTTATGTTTGATGTGTATAAAAAATTTGGCCTAAATCTACATTTTGGGTGACTGTTATCTCTAAATAATTCTGTTTCTGAAGTCTGAAATATAACAGTGATAAAATTTCATGTGGGTTAGCCTAAAATCAGTTCCTAAGTTGTCTAATAGATTAAGGAATTAATTCTTGAGTTGGACATTCATCATTAGGCTTATTTTATTTTTAATCGCTGGCTATAATAAGTATATCAGATTTGATATAATTATGTATTTAACATCATAATAGGTTGAATTTTTTTGATAATTCATGTGGGCAAGTTTGGAAAAATTTCGGTAAATTTTTGGCATAAAGATATCATTGATAGCCTACTGTTTTCCTTGTCATATTGCTGCTATCATAAATTTTTTTTTATTGCTGCCTTAAAACCTAATTTCTGAAAATTAAGTACTCTGTCATGGAATTGTGATAAAGTGCATATCTTTTGTTTCATAAACTAAGTATTTTTCTAGCATCTGATATTAATTTGTGAAGACACTTTTGTTCTCTTTGAGCTATAATTGCATTTGAAAGAATCTATAAGATTTGAAGTAAGCTTGTGGTCTAATTATGATATTGCTAAGAAGTTTATCTTTCAATCTTTGTCTAGTGAAGTGAACATTCATTTTGACAATTAAAGGCTTTGATATATAACTCTGAATCATATCATAGCATAAGCACTTTTCATCCTTGAAGCTAACTTCATCTCATCTTCTAATCATTTCGTGCGTTTGCATATTAATTTAGTTCTGCATAACTAAAATTTACTTCCAAGCACAAACTTCGTCGATAGAGAGATAGGTATCCATCCATATTTGCTTGAGAAGCCTGTTTTTAATAGTAGTTAAAAAGGTGACCTTGCAGTCGTCAGAGCGACAACTCTTTGTAGTGCTGGAGGCACCGGGTATGTTAGATTTTCAGGAGAGGTATCGTTAATCACATCTTAGTGTGCTTCACCTTATCTTCTACTACGAAATCAGGCTCA
The DNA here is from genome assembly GCA_000404065.3 of Pinus taeda. NCBI lineage: Eukaryota > Viridiplantae > Streptophyta > Pinopsida > Pinales > Pinaceae > Pinus > Pinus taeda. The sequence continues at coordinate 53,592 of APFE030186752.1, read as the reverse complement.
ATATAGAAAGGATTGAAGGGTTAAAACTCAGATAAGAATTTAACTAAAATTAACCAAGATTCTTGCATCTCATATTATCTTTAGGATCTGCACTTCATATAAGATAGTCATTCATCCAAGCACCAGTTGCAAATCAATTACTTGGTCCTAAATTTCCTAGCAAGATAGTTGACTCCATAAGGAACTGGCATCAATTGCTTAAAATCTAATCAAATCCTATAAATCTTGCTAAATCTAAATCAAGTACTTGGTCGCTTCACTGTGTCTTTCGAACTGGCTGGTTTCCAACTAGTTCTCCTTCATTCAATTTTCGTAGGGTCTACCCCCCTTAGCCTGCTGTAGGGAGACAACTTAAATGAAGAGATTGAGGATTAGGGTAACAACCCTCGATCTGATCCATTGTCGTGGTGCCTAGACATTCTATGCGACAACAGTTTGAAAACAAAGCCTTCCTAGATAGGAGGACATGTAATATACCTAGCTACTATAAGAGTATTTAATAATTTTAACAGGGATGTGTTCCTCATAATAGTCTTATCTGTTATATACTTCATATATGACAATCTCCTTGACTACATATCACCATTTCTTGTATCTATCAGATTTTTTTTATTATTATTTAGTTGTCCTTCTGGACTATATCAACTTTTTGGTTCTCTTATGAATGACTATGGCATTCCTTGACTATTGAAAGGTATGTTAGTGATCACACACTCATTGCCCTTTTTGAAGTTCAACCATGTGATCCATAGTTCAATTGAATCATATCTCTTGAATTTTAAGGATCATCGACCTCAAGTTTGGTTCTTAGACTAACCTAGGCTTCCCTATTTCTATTGCCTACCCTCATTCCCAGTGGCCCTTATTTTTCCTCTACAACATCAACTATATTAAGATCTCCACAAACAAATCAATGCGTTTGTGGGAGCCTTTTAGGAATCCATCTCGCAATTTTTTTTGTTTCTTCAACATTGTTTAAAGCATATAGGTGGCCAACCCAAGCATGTGACCATGCAGATTGAGCATAACCCAAACAAGTCACCGAGATGGGTTTACTTCCCAATAGAAAACACAAGCAACCACTTGAGGGGAGATTCAAGTGGTGAGGCCTTCTTTGCCTTTATCATGGCTTGAAGAAAAGCCACACTTGGCCAAATCAAACACTTTTAACTTCTTTCAAACAAAAAAGATCTAACTATTGAAATGAACATCTTATTCTTCTCACCATAATTTTATCACAGGGGTTAGATAACCCTTGATTTCCATGATCCTATCTTCAATTGAATGTTATAGACATAAAAATAAGATAGAGTAGCTAGTAAAATAATATATATCAATAAATGTGAAATAAAAGATAAAGTAAATAAACAATAATAATAAATAATCAAATCTAAAGTCACAACCTTTTACTAAGAAAGGCACAAGTTACTCGAGACCACTCAATGTAAAATCATCATTCTTTTGTCTTATACACTACATGTCAATAGTTGGTTATATTGAATTAAAATCTTAGTTCATAAAGTGTGCTTGCCATAGAGAGAGGGAAATGAGAGACTTAACATATATTTTCTTTGTAACTTTTGCTAGTCTTGCCAAGGTTGCTTGGGAACGAAAGTGGTAAGCAGGAGCAGGAGTGACAATTTTCAGAAGCTTTTGGGTCGGGAGCGTTTTTTTATATAATATATATTTTTATATATTTTGATTCATATATGTCAACAAAAGCCTCGTAGAATGATGAATTAGTTATAAAAAGCATCAAAACATGGATCAAACCATACAACATCAATCATCTAGTAGTAATAATTTTCATCAATCACTGGTCCACAAGTTACAACATCTTGATTCTCATCTTGTTGGGTGTGGACCTTGATTATCTTCCTAATTTTGAGGTTTCATTTCAATTGTGTTTGGATCACAGTCCCTGAAGAGGGGGTGTGGAGGGGGGGGGGCGGGGAGTGGAGGGGGGTGTGGTGGCGGCAGGAGGGTCCGGGGGGCGGGGGGACAACAACCTTTGAGCCCTCCTTGGCGGGGGTTTGGGGGCAACACCTCCAAAATGAAAATTTTGAGAAAATTGCCTTGTAAAATATTGTAATTTTTTAGTCAATCTAGACTGTTCATTAGGCGGAAGATTTGGTAGTAGAAGTTATGGTAATTTAGGGCTTTTTGCCCTAGAAGGCAACCCTTGGTTTGTATGAGGGAATTGTATTGCTGCTGGGTATAATTCTGTATCTATTCTTATCTTTTGCTAGCACTTGATCACAGGTTTTGAGTCATACAATGTTTTTCATCACATGGCATAATCTTGTAGAGATGCTTTCTTACACAAGTATATGAACTATTGTAGGTTGTTTTACAATAGGAGCACTAAAATTTGTTGTTCCAATCCTTTTCCTTCTCACCAGCTTTGTCACATATTTTTACAAGGGTGTTGAATAGTAGAGTGATTTTTTTTTGGTGAAGAAAAGAAAAGAAATCTACTACGGAGCAATTTTTTTTGTGGGAGTGCGCACTTTGGGTCAAATGAGTTGGAGGCATACAAACCCTTCAAAACATGGGCAAAATAACCATTCATCGTTCACATTTTTGGCCTTGTATGAACAACTGAAGTATCAAGGAACTTGTGGAAATTCCAAAATCGGGAGGAGAGTGGTTCGCACTATGAGGTGCAATGCCTTGAGAGGAGTGAGCAGGATCCCTATATTGGCATTACCGAGTGTTAAACCTGCCATTGGTTTGTGAGGTTGAAACTTGGGGTTGTGAAGCCAGAGTTTCTATGCTGTCTAAGCATTATTGGCTTATAGATTCTTCCTTGCTACATGGGTCCATGATCTTCGAGGAGTTCTAGAGTTCACTATATTCATGACAGTTGGAATCAAGCTCAGGAGATGTTTGATCAGAACCCAAGTATGGCCAGTTAGAATTGGTCGCTGTTTTAGAAGTGTGGAATTGTGCAGAAGAACTAGCATGGACCACACATTGAGTGAGCAAGCCACTGTGCAGTTGAAAGTGGCAGACAACACTGTTGTAGATGTGATAATATACAACTTAGTGTTTTACAGTACTGCGACCAGGCCACTCATAATGAAGTTTGATTACATTCATTTTTTGTCGTGCAGTGTAGTACTCTGATCTCATCATAGATGCTACAACAAAACAATGTGGAGTATGCTGGTGTAGATGGAAAACTCAGGAGGACGGTGCCCATAATTCCAATGGTCATGATGGACCAACTCTATTACAGTACTGCGACCAGGTCACACATAATGAAGTTTGGTTACGTTAACATTTTGTCATGCAGTGTAGTGCTCTGATCTCATCACAGACGCCACAACAAAACAATGTGGAGTATGTTGGTGCAGATGGAAAACTCAGGAGGATGGTGCCCATAATTAGAATGGCCATGGTGGATCAACTCCATAACCCTAAATGTGATAACAAAACAATGTAGAGTGTGCTGGCATAGTTGAATAACTCAACAAAATGGTGTATGGAATTTAACAGTCACTTCAGTCCTTGATGCAACCTACTTATACCATTTCTAATCTAGTTTTTCATGAGCAAACTTTTTTCCACACTAACAATTTATAATCTTGGATTGAGTTCCCATCGTAAGCTTTACTTATCATCGAAATACTTGTTCAAACCATTGTTTTCTTGTGGATCCTTTTCGTTTTGTTGCACATCAAGCCATTCTTAGTTATGTGAGCTGTAATACACTTGAAAGTTGAAATTGAGCATTACTGGTCTTCACCTACTAATTGACAGTGCTGATCTCTCTATCTTTGTGGTGTTTCATTCATTTTCACTATGTTACACATGATCTTAAAGTATTCACTTCTATTTTGCAATACAAATGACTATTTCCAAGATGATCATATATAAAGAGATCTTCTGATCCAAATCCTGGCAAAATATTTTGAATACACGTGTCCAATATTATCAGAAACTGCTAAATTTCTACTTTACACATTGGCAATACCGAATGATGTCACATAATTTGGTATATCGTTTTTTGGGCAAATTAATAAGTTTACTTGGCATGCATTTCCAATTTTATTGCGTATATTTATATGTTTGCTTACTTTTCCTGTTAATTGGTTTACAAGGAGTAGTTGTTCTGCTGCGATTATCTTACTCTTTCTTTAATTGGACAGACTGAGTTAAGAAGTGGAACAGAAGAAGTGCAGAAAGGAGCAATTCAAAAAACTGTCTCGGCCGGAGATCTCACTTTTGGGGATAGTGTTGACGGGTAATCATCCCCTTCTCATATAATTGTTAATTTTCTTGGCTTTCTTCACTCACAAGCATCTTGCTGTTTAGCAATTTTATTTTAAATCCTGTAGGAAACTCTTCTGTTCAAATTTTGTTTGTTGACATTTTGCATTCTCCTCCTAAGTTGGCTTTGTAGGGAGATTGCTGATGTTACCAAGGATCACCAATATTCCCCAGGTGTCTATTATCTCTCCCCAGGTGATCCTAGCTGCCATATGAGCAGTTGAAAAACTTGAATGTTTTACTGTCTCTCACATATCTTTGAATGCTTGTTGTAGGATTAGATAATTTTATTAATTTCCAACAAATGACCACAAAAGTAGGGTCAATGGGACTGCTGAGTACAAATGTATTAATACAAAGTGGGAGTGCAGACACAGCTCCTAAATAAAACAAGAAGCAGGAAGTAAGAGAAATAAAGTGAGGTAATGCCCTAATCTAAGATCTAAATAGAACTCTCATGTCTGAAAACACAGACTGGGGAGAGATGAACACAAAAACTGGAATACAAGGAATGAGTGGAACTCAAGGTCTGCTAGCAACTGCTCTCCTACCATCTGAGGCCAAATTGTGGAAACTCTGAACAGTATGCTGTCTGGAAGAAGAGGAATTAGAAGATAATCTGGACCGTGTACTCTGCTGCTGTCTGGACAATGTTGCCTGCCATTGAGGCTTGGGTGTCCTCTCCTAGTTGTGAGGGGTCTGGAATGGCCACGTCTTTAGAATCATTGAGAAGTGGTGAAAGCCCCACAGTCTCACATTGATCGAGAGCCAAGGGTCATATTACTAATCATGTGTCTATTGGTACCTTTGGTAGGTAGGAGCATTGGGAAGGAGGAGGTGGTCCTCTAGTAGGATGCTGGTCTAGGGGGTGGCCAGAGCGTATTGGACCGGACTTTGAGGGCCTCTTGGATGTAAAGAACCAAGCAACTTTGGTCATGGTACCTGGAGAAATTGGAATGTGACCATGACTTCTAAAATAGATAGTGAAACTGCCCTTGAACCTCATAGTAGAGGGAGCAGCGAAAGATGAAATGTTCCTTAGTTTCAGTGCCTTGAAGATGGCACAATTGATAGATCTTGTTTGACTGTTTGCTATGGTCATTTGTCTCCACCTAAAGCCTATGGGAACACACTTTGAATTGGCCCAGGGGGATTTGGAGGGCATGCATCCAATGATGATGGGTGTACGAAGGTTGGGAAATAAGTTCACCTTTCAACTCCATGAGATGCTTTACATGAACGACCATCATTTAGGCCAACTCGCTTGATGACTCTATCCAATTGCTTTGTCTGTAGTACTTATATATTTCATTGTGGGTTATCTTATTCAGTGCCTATGTAGTAGGTAGGAGGTAACCAAACACATCAAGTGGGTATTTGAATGGAGGGAGGTGGTTCCTTAAATAACTCGTAAATGCCAAAAGATTTGAACACCTTGCGAACTAGCTGTAAACTCATTCTAGGGGGGTAGGCTAGCCAATGCAATGGCCTTTGAGGAACAATCGACTAGGTATGGCTAGTGGTTTCTGTCCACAGTTGAGTCTGCATAGCCCCAGAGACAGTGGAGGAGATAGGGTTGAAAAGGGTCTTGATGTGAAAGGGTGGGGGGGGCACCAAACCTAATAAAGGGTGATAGTTGTAGGCATTATTTATTTGTATTTAATGAAATGCTGCAAGAGAAGGGTTTGCACCCTCTCAACAGTGGCCCGTGTTGACTCTTTCAAACTAGGCTTCTAGACCTCTAAGTTGTAGAGAATTGTGGCTTGGAGAATGGAATCCATGTGAACCATCTTGGATGAAATGTCCTGGAAGTGATGATGGAAGATCTATCTCTTGAGTGGAGCTAAGGTTCCATAGTAGTTATGTCTCAAACTAAAATGAGACCCTAAGAACTAAATCCCTAAGTATGCCTTGGAACCTGTGATCTTGATTTCCTCCCCTTTATAGAATGGTAATCTAAGAAGACCTTTTAAACCCATTGAAGATTGTAACCTTGGTTTTACTTAGATTAACCGTCAATTGTCTAAGGTCACAGAAGAGGGCCATAGAGTCCAACTATCTCTGTAGTTCCTTTAGGGAAGAGGCTAGGATGGCCATATCATCAACAAAATGAAGAATACGAATTAAAAAAAGAGGCGATTTTCACCATCTTAGATGTGCTCATCGAGGAATGATTCCAACTCATTGATGTAAATCTCAAACAGAAGGGAGAAAGCAAGCACCCTTGCTTGATCCTAAGAGTACTCATGATGAAATCTAGCACTTTGTGTGCTGTGCAGAGCTGACCCAAAACAAGCTTGTAAAGGTGCATAATGGCTGCCATGAGAATATTATAAATGCTAATATCTTCAAGCCTCTAGAATAAAGGCACTTGTGGGAGCAAGCCAAAAGGCTTTTCAAAAGTCTACAAAGCAACAATAGACTTGCAAAGAGTGATGCCATGTCTCCTAAATGATGGCTTAGATCGTGATTATGTGATCAATTGTTTTATAGGTGGGTTGAAAACCCAGTTGCCCTTTTTTCTAAGCAACCTTTTTCAATATTTGTAGCACCCTTTGGCTCATTGGAGTCTTTGATAAGGGTTTGTAGCATATATCTTCAAGAATGTATGATCAGCCATAACCATCATGTAGTTGTTAGGATTTGAATTGGAGCTCGATTTGTGAATTGGGTGGATGGTATGGTGGGTCTAAGTTGGTGGGAAACATATGCTAACAACATGGTTAAACGAGTCAATAATGTAAGAATCATGGGGGTGAAGCCATGTCTGAAGAATTCAGCTTGAAAACCCTCCTCTTTTGTTGCTATACTGGTGGTCATAACTCTTGCTGTCTCTTTGATATCTTTATAAGAGAATAAGTAGCAAGGTTTTGGGGTTTTGGTTTTGTGTTGCCTAATTATACTATATAGAGTAGAAGTATGGTTAAACATGGAGCTAGCATTGAGGTTTGAGGGGACGGGGGAGTGGTGAGGTAAAATGGTGTGCTAGAAGGTTTTGGGGAAGTGACGAAGTGGAGCACACAATTCATGTCTCTTATGTTAGATATAGAGGCATTCGTTGTGGTGAAAGAGGTAGTGTTAAGAGTATTAGAGATTGAGGTAAGAAGAGTGATTATGAGGAAATAAAAGTTGAAGTTGGCTATGGAGAGCTTTACAGTCTTTGTTATACCACTAGTTCATGGGTAATACCCAATTTTGGGAGAGTGGGTGCAGGCTTGAGTGAGGTGGGGGTATGTCTTGAGGTCTGCCTCCCAAACTATCAAGGAGAGTTTATCATATTTTGTGGAGGTTGACTTAAGTGATGAAAGCTAGGAGTTGATGGGGACTATTTGGGATAGGTGGTTGGAGAAGATGAGAGGCTCACCCTTGTTAAAGAGGATAGTGGTCCAATTTGGGGTTGATTAGGGAGAGGTGGGCGAACATCAGGGGATTGGATTGAAGGGAAAATTAAAGTATGGCTTGGTTGGCTAAAGGGATAATGTATACCAAGGGATGTCATTTAAATGGGAGGAGGCTATGGTTGGCCATGATGTAATCCACTATGCTAGAATCACCACCATGGGGAAGGCATGTGAAGTTGCTAGAGCTCATGAAATAGGGAGATTGTTTAGGCCTAAAGATCATGAGATTACTTAGCAGTAGAAGGTGTCTAGCTTATGTCGTAGGAGGCCCCAAAGCATCATCATAAGTTTGATGAAGCCCAATTGGGTTTGAATTAATATTTTGGATGCATAGTGCAATCCTCAAATTGATCATGGAGATAACTTTGGTGGGCATAGGTCCAAGCATGAAATCACCAAGGAGAATGACTTCACCCACCTTAGGGTATAACATGACGTTGGCATACAAATCCATGTAAAGATCCCCTTCTAAATCCCTATGAGTGGCAAAGTGTGAGGATGTACAGGGATGCCCCAAACTTTATGAAAATGTCGCTAAGCCACTCACATAAATCCGCATGAATCTAGGAAACTTTTTGAACTTTGAAGCCATGAAAACAACCCTGCCTTGGAGTGAGCCCTTGGTCAAACATGCTACGCCTAATACTCTAACACCAACATAACTTTGGGTTTCCTCTCTACAAGTTGAAAACCAATGGTAACCAGGTATGCCTAGAAACACTTAAAATGGCTTGCGTGAGTCTCAGTAACAAAGAAGATTTCCAATGAACCAAGAGTGTCAAATATCATGCTTGGTCATGACCAAAAAGTCCTATTACCATTTCAATAACCCAAGGTTGCACGAAACAGGTACGAGTTTCCGAAACTGGCACGGGTACGAAACGCGACCTCCCCAAATTTTGGAAACGGGGAAACGCGAATTATAATATATATATATATATATATATATTATATATATATATATCTAAAATATTTAAATATATATATGTCAAATCATCAAGCATACATGATACATTATAATTTATAATTAACTACATTTAAACATTATGATTAAATTTACATCACATTTACTCATGAATGATCACATAGTGAAAATAAAAATATTGGAATATCCAAAAGCAACCTTTATTATATATCCAAATCTCAAAATCAGTGTTTATTTATATTAATATATGAGGCTGCAAGTACAATAAAGACTATAAGGTTGCAAGAACTATAGAGACAAAAGACTAATACTCATCAAAAATAGAAGCAGAATAAAGCTCAACAATGGATGGTGGTGCTGAAGAAGATGATGGGCCAATTCCACTTACAGGCTTGACCTCAATATTTAGGGCAGCAAGAGAGAGATCCAAATCAAGACTTTCTGCATCCACATCCCATTCTTTAGAAGGACCACTGCTGTATTCTGGACCCCTACGAGATGCAAGGCGAAGGTTGGAGTGCACATAAACAAGATCCTCTGCTTTCTGTGAGCCCAACCTAGTGCGCTTCACAGAATGAATAAAACCATAAGTGCTCCAATTCCTTTTTGCTAATGAAGAGCTTGCCACTTGTGAAAGAATATGAATGGCAAGGTTTTGCAAATGTACACCATTTGCTCCATGACAAATCCACCACCTAACTGGATTCATGGTGCTTCTCTCCTCCAAGGCTGATATATCTGCATAATCATCTATTCCTGTAGCAAAACTGGCAAATTCTTCCTTTACCTCCCTGTGTAGATGAGAAGGAAACATTCTCATAAGGGCTTTTTTCACCCTATTAGCCACCTCTCTATCCCTATGGGGTGCCTTCCTCTTCTCATTGCTTTGAGCAATAAGCTCCTCATCATAAAATTTGGGGTTCAAAGCATGTGCTAAAGTGTGCAATGGAGTGTTGAAATTGTTCCACCTATCAACAATGATTTTCTTAACTAAACCAGCAAAATGATCTTCAACAAACAAAAGTTTGGAGACTCTTGCGAAATGATTTCCATAGTTTTCTCAACCATGGAATCCATGCCATCATATACCTCTCCTAAGAAAGGTTGGTCAGTGTCAGCACTCCGAAGAAGCTCAAATGCAGGGGTTGTGATCTTTAGCAAGAAATCTACCTTGCTCCACCAATCCTCATCAAGGCACAATCTATGCATCATATATCCCCGCTTTGAATCTGCTTGTCTCCACTCAATCCAAAGTTGACTCACCACCATAGAAACTAATGCATGCTTAACCTCAACAAGGCGGCACAATATCAGGAAGTTTGAGGCATATCTTGTCTCAGCAACTTTTAACAACTCCAATTTGGAGTACTCTCGAAATATGGCCTGAGATTGGTGGTGGTTGGTGATGAATTTGACAATCTCCCTTGCTTCACCTGTGAATTCCTTTATCCAGGAAACTTTGTTGTCGATCTCCTCTGAGATCAGATTCAGATTATGGACAATGCATGGTGTCCGAAAGATGTGGTCATACCTCTACTCAATAATTAAACCTGCAACTTGCAAATTGGTGCATTATCCGTGATAACTTGCACCACCTTGTTAGGCCCTATTTGTTCAATAGCTTTTATAATAACATCAACAATGAACTGTGCATCTTTTAACTCTCCTGAGCAGTCTTCTGCCTTGATAAACATTGCTTGTTTGGGGGAAGTGGCAATGATATTTATCAATGGTCTGCGCCTTGTATCTATCCATCCATTTGAGACTATGGTAACCCCAAAGCTACTCCAGGAAGAATGAATTGGTGTTAAACTATCCTCCACAAGCTCCTTCTCATTTTTGAGAAGCTGAGTTTTGACTTTCTCATAGTTGGGCCCCTTGTACCCTTGAGGAGCTTTGTTAATTTCCCTTATCATATCTTGCCAGTAAGGAGAGCGAACAACATTGAATGGGATACCACATGCATAAATGCACCTAGCCACTCTGGAATTAGTTTCTTCTCTTGCTTGCACATTCACCGATTTAGCAATTCTGTTATCCTGAACTAAAGGGGATGCCCCTCTGGTATTTTTGGGTGTTGGTTGTTCATGTTGTTGAGTGGCACCAACTCTCCTCTTTCTTGCTTCAACTACAATCCTTGGCTCAATGCTAGATGGAGCTTGAGGAGTAGCTTGAGTAAGCTCATCATGCCTTCTCTTAGTATTATCCGCCTCATCTTGCTCCCTTTGATATGCCCTCCTTGCCAATGGATTTGCTGTTTTTGTGCAACCCATAACCCCCTGTCCTCCTCCATGCAAAAGATGTGCCTTCACTCTTGGGTAGGAGCCCTTGTACGAATTATTGCAAAGATTACATCGCCATTCCCATGAGCCACCACCTGCACATTTTTGAAGCTTCGTTACATGCCTCCAAAGAGGATAATATTCAGCCCTTGGGTTGGCCCTAGGGCTTGAACTTGCAGCTGCACTTTGGTTGGAAGCCATTGCTGCAAAAATAAATTAAAAAAACAAATCTGTAAATAAAAAAACGTTTTTCATATTTTTGGTAGCATAAACCCTCGAAAATTTGAAGAAATAGTAGGAAAAAACTAAGAAAATGAATGTTGCTTACCCAAATTATTTTTTTGTAGCTGAAGCTACCCCAAAATGCCAGAAAAGACGAGAAATATGGTTGTAGCTGAGTCAAAAAGCCAAGAATGTCGTAGCCGGAAACTCTGCACTCCAAATCTGCTGCTGAAATCTCTTTCTCTTGTTGCTGAAATCTCTTGCTCTTGCTGCTGAAATTTACTTTGCTCACTGTTGAAAACACCCTAGTTGAAGCCACTGCTCTCTTCCTCTCTTCTCCTTTGCTAAAATCACCAGTCTCCAAGAGAAACGACTTGCTGAATTGTGTGATGAGAGAATGAGACAAAGGTCAGTTTTATAACTTGAGAGAGGCATCTAGAAGCAACTAGAAGGCATTTTAATAACCTAGTTAAAAATTAGAAAACAAAATAATAAAAAAAAAATCAACTTGCGTGGGGAAACGACGCCGTATGGCCCAAAAACGCGTTTCCGGCCGTATTGGCCACGTTTCCTCCTCGAGAAACGTGCCAGTACGACTGGAAACACGTTTTTGGGCTGTACCGTACGTGTTTCTGCGTTTCAGTTTAGTTTCTGTAAGGAAACTTCTCCTCTGCCCACGTTTCCTGCAACTTATCAATAACCTATTGAAACCTTCAACCCTTGTTGCCTCTCACGATAGGTCCATCATTTGGAGTACTCAAGATATGTCCACCTTGGAGGAGAGGAGTCCCAAATGACCACCCGTAGGTCCTTGATGATTACCCATTTCTCCCATGGATGTGCTGTGACAACTTGTTCTATGGAGCCTTTGAGCTCTATGACTTATGATTTGGTAAAGTCCTTATTGCGTCGAGAGGTGCTCTACAACCCAGTATGTGGTAGATGTGTAGGCGTTAGATGTTAGATGTGTATGTGTTGGATGTGTAGGCGTTAGATGTTAGATGTGTATGTGTTGGATGTGTACGCGTTAGATGTGAGGTGTGTAGGAGTTAAATATGTGAATATTTTTTAAATGTTGCGCTGATAGGTATACATAGGTTATGTTATATTATGTTATGTAAACATTTTTACTTTGTCAAATTACATTAAAAACAAATTAATAATTGAAAAAAATTTGAGATAAAATAGTAAATTTACGAGAGGTTTTTGGGCTCTAGGTTTTTGCAACCCATGGTTTTTCCCATGGTATTCTTCTCTAATGGTCAAATTACATAAAAAAGTAAAAAAAGTAATTAAAATAAAAAAATTAATAGTTAATAAATTGAGATAAAATAGTAAATTTATGGATGGAGGTTTTTGGGCTCCAAGTTCTATCAACCTATGGTTTTGCTTGTGGTATTATTCTCTAATGTAGCCTATTTAAAGGTATTCTTGGCTAATGTGAGACATTCATTGCAATAAAAGCTTTTAGCTAGATCAAAATAAATTTTAATTTCCAAAACAAAAATCATAAGCATGAGCAATTTTCATATCCAATTTGACAAAGAAAACCACTCAATAAAGGACATTACACAAAGACTTTATAGCTCTATCGATGCATGTCTTCAATGTAAAACTTGGGAAAAAAAACCTTTCTCACTTTGTTACATAGCCTTCAAAGATTAGATTTTTCTAGGTTGTTCTATATGTTATTCATTTTATTTTATATGTTTGAAATTTTGCTCGAGGGTGAAGAGAAACACGACCACGAAAAAAAATAAAATCTGGTACATGCAGTCCTACATTTTGTTTTTATTTTTTTGTCCGTATTAAAATTTAATGGAGTTGCTCAATTTAGAAAAGGTCAACCATTAGTTTTAACCTCTGCATGAAAGCTCACTGGAATATGTCTCAAATTTTCATAACCACTCAGATTGACCTAGTAGCCCTTTTAGGATCCCCTCCTTGGACCCCTGCTAGTCTAAGTGGTAACAAGCCACTAATAGCTGATGATTATGTGGCATTCATACCTCTGCCACTTGCATTGATCATATGTTTTGTCGCCCATTTCGCATGAGCGCACGTTGGAAGGTGGGCTTCCAATCAAAAGGTACTTTATTCATTTTGTAATTGGGTGCTTATGCTTGTTTGTATTTTGGGCATTTGACATGGATCATGGGGTAACTTGGAAGGAAGAGGGCTTTTGATATTTCATCCTAGTCTAGTGGGACCTCCCCTAATTGTCCAATGGGTATAAGAGGGGCGCTACTTGGGAAACCCGATTGAGATAGCGTAGTCCCATCTCTCCCTATTCCGTACTTACCACTTTCCATCTTACATTTAGTCCTATATTCTCTAATTTCAACCCCTTCAAGGCCAAGTGAGCTAACTAAGGCTTGGTGTGAACCCCTAAGCAAGGAGAGTTTGTGGGATTGGAGAGCTTAAAAATCAAGGGGATTGCATTTGCCACAAAATCTATCCTTTTGGGGGGCATCCACTTCAATCTTGTCCATAAATTTCCTTGATCTAGTTGTTTGCTCTAAGGGGGAACCGTAGTCTAGTTTTGCTTCAACTTAGGGGCATCTTTGAAGATTTCATGAGTCGTGTACCTGCTGATATACATTGTTGTAAACCTTTTCTCCAAGCCTTGACCTTTGGTTACACCAACACTCAACTCATCAATCAAACCCTAGGTCTTGGGGCCCATTAAATAGGCCTCTTTTAAGAAATCAAATAGGCCTCAATTGGAGCTTTGAACCTAAATTGTGCTTTTTTTGATGAAATTCTTATCGTTTCACCTTGTATCCTAACCTTAGAATATCCATTAGGTGATCTTCTCGCATACCGGGACTCCTCCCATTTGAGAAAATCTATAAAGAGCAGCGAGTTTTGGTTGTGGTGATAATGGGCCATCACCCCATTGTTGTCACTTGGTCTAGTGTTAGTTTTGTAGGGCGCCTATCGCCAAGGCCTGCTAGATTTTATGGCAACAATGCCATTTTGTTATATTCACCTTTGCAATGCTATAATCATGAGAAAACTTTGCATTCCTAGACAACAGTTCCTGGTAGAAAGGCATGATTATTTGGGTTGCATATTGAGGTTAAGTTGACTTGGATGACATTCTAGAATGTCTCCAAGCACTGCTCATAAGTCACGGGGTACTAAATTACTTGTACAACAGAGTTTATCTAAAGCTAACCATAAAATGGTAAAATTATGTATCTTTTAAATATTTAAATTTTAACTTGATTTGTGCTCCAACAATTCCTTCTTCTGTTTGGTTTTTCATTCTTTAGGCATGGGAGTACAACTATGACATACTGTCTCAGATAGAAGACATAGTACCTTCTTCCAGAACCTTCAAATTATTCCATTGCTTCAGTTTATAGTCGGTTTTGGTCTGAGTTTTCCATGTGCAAAATATAGAGGGGTTCATGTTAACTTATTGTTTCATTGTTTTTGTATTATGGGGAATTATATGGAATTATATATACCGTGCCAAGTTTTCTCCTATTTTAGTGATAAATTGTGCACTAGTTTCACCTATTCTAGCAAATCATTTTATAGGCCTCTACCAGCTGGTCTAATCAAAGTAGACGATAGTACACCTTTTTCTTCCTGAATTGGAAAGGTTTGTTGCATGCCAACATAAGTTGATGATGGAAACTTAATCGATTTGAGTTGATGCATTTTGTGACAATTGTTTCTTTTTTTCTTGTGATTTGTTGCAGTGAGGATATATGCTTGGAAGGTCTGCAACAAGAATTGGAGGACTGCCAAGGCGATGAGGTACTATTATAATTTTAATGACTTCTTACAGGTGACACTTTTAATGTTATTAAATGCATTTTTCTTGTATGGATATTGCGACCTCACTTTAAGAGGGAGCAAGGATCATAATTTAGCTCTTATATAACATTTGTAATTGTACACACATTTATCTTACAGATGACTGCTAGCAATTGAGTTGCTGATTCTGAGAACAATGTCAAGGCTTCAAAAGAAACAGTGAAGACAGGGTTTAAGTTTAATTTCAGAAAACAGAAATGTTCTCAGATTATGTGCCATTCTGTTCAATAATTGTTAATCAAGATGAACTTGACTCATAATACTCAATCCATTTATGAATAATGGATTTAAAACAAGTAGCCCCCAGGGGTCAGTTCAATAGGCGATTGCCATGAAAATGAATTGTTATGTACTGGGAGATTTGAGGTCAAATCCCCTGATTTACCTGTGTCTGCAGAAGGGGCATACATAGGCAGCCAGATGTTATAGTGGTAGCGGTTAGAATCGATCCCATGTCACGCGAGTACGAAATTGACCCAGTTGTGGATCCCCCTAGTTACAAAAAAAAGGATTTAAAATAAAAGTCAAAATGGATGCATTTCCTTATGTTTTGATCTTGGTAGGCATTGTCAATGTTTAGTTTGCAGAGGGTGAAGGATAGAATGCATTTAATTGCACATGCATTTATCATACAGATCACTCCTAGCAATTGAGTCCACTGATTCAAAGAAACACCAAAGATGGGTTTTAAGTTTAATTTCAGAAAACCAAAAGGTGCTCAGATTATGTGCCCGCCTGTTCAATAATTATTAGTCAAGGTGAACTTTATTAATAATACTAAATCCATTTGTGAGTAATCAACTCAAAATAAGTTAAAATGGATGCATTTCCTCATGTTCTGATCCTAGTATGCATTGTCAATGTTCATATTACAGAGGGTGGAGGGTAGAATGCCTTTTTATATGCTAGATCTCAAATTATGGGAATACTTCTATGTAGTCATGCTGGGGCATATAATATTTAATATTGTCTCCTGGAGCTTTGAATAGGATTTGATTTTCCTCAATGTATTTTGGATTAACACCAGGTTCTTTTTCTTCATCTTTCTTTCTATTTGTCCTAGGTTGTTGCAAACATACTGGCAAAAGGCACTGAGCTACGAGAATACACCAAGGGTGTTGAAGAGAATTTACGAAAAGTGGAGTTGGAATCCATTCAGGTGTCCCATTCTCATCTTGGCTTATATGTTTACTTGTTTATGGTTTTAATTTTTGCCTATAGAACTTAATATCTGAATAATTGGTAATTTCTCAGTTGACTTATTTAGAACATGCTTGCTAAACAAAGTCTTAAAACTACTGTTGCTTCTGCTCCCTTGAAATTTCCCTTTTGTGATTCGAACACAAATACTGAACTGTTTCTGAGAGCTTAGTATTAGTCTACGGTTGACACTCTAAAATTTAAAACTATCACTAGCTCTATATTTATATCCCTACCCAATTGGCTAGAAGAACAGTAACACTTACACCTGTAAAGTATTTCAAGCTCAGGTGACAGAATTTGTTTAACAGCAAAAAATTAAATTCTTGAACATTGCATCAATCACAAACTTGCTGAAAAAATGAACATCAGAAGAACAAATAAAACACATGCAAAGGTATTTCTCCTTCAAATTAGCTTTTCATTCCTTTGATCAAAGCTTACAAGGTGACCTCTGCAGCTTGGTTAAACCAGCAGCTGTACAGTCATTAAAATCACCTCAAACAAAGTGTATAGCCAGATCTGAGGGTGTATGACTAGCTCTGAG
Source organism: Pinus taeda (assembly GCA_000404065.3). Classification (NCBI taxonomy): domain Eukaryota; kingdom Viridiplantae; phylum Streptophyta; class Pinopsida; order Pinales; family Pinaceae; genus Pinus; species Pinus taeda. The sequence goes on along the minus strand of APFE030186752.1, from coordinate 36,909 downwards.
AGTGTAAGGCTTGTGCATGAAGATGCTGATTTTGACTTTTTTACAATATATACAGTAGAAACTAATCTTCTGATGATAATACTAGCTTTTCATTCCTTTGATCAAAGCTTACAAAGTGACCTCTGCTGCTTGGTTAAACCAACAGCTGTACAGTCATTAAAATCACCTCAAACAAAGTGTATAGCCAGATCTGAGGGTGTATGACTAGCTCTGAGAGTGTAAGGCTTGTGCATGGAGATGTTGCTTTTGATTTTTTCTACAATATATACAGTAGAAACTAATCTTCTGATATGATAATTACTACCTAATAATCTTCATATAGTTTATCTTATACCACTGATATTATTGAGCAATTATATGCAGAGGATTTCAACGTAATGCAATGAAAACAGTAAGACCATAAAGAGACAGCCATGCACAATAGAGACAACCAAATTCTCCCTGGGAAACTCAAACTTGGGAGAAAACCCAACAAATTTTCTTCTAGGAGAGATTATTCTTCAACAAGGTTTACAATTCAAAATTGTCTAGAATTCTGTGCCAAAAACCAAGTCCAAACTTAAGCCACTTAATCCTTTTTCTGCTCCCACGAGTGTCTTTTATAAAAGGGAGATGATTAGTGAGAGATCAAATGAAGTGTCACATCATGTATATATATACTAGTTTAATGGGTGCATTTACCCCAAGGGACACACCCTTTCATGGTGGGGCCGACTTGTCCCTTTTGAGCCTACATGAAACCCAAAAAATAATAAAATTTATTTTATTTTAATTTTCATAATTTTTCTAGGCAGACTTAGGAGACCTCTTGGCATGCGGGAATACCTCTTGATGCTACACAAAGATCAACATTCCCTCTCAGCGAGGGAGGTATTCTCCTTGGTTGCAACAAATTTTCTTTAGCTGAAATTTCTCTTTCCTTGAGAATAGTTCATGAGCTTGTCATGTTGATGCATGTCTATAGATAACTCCATCTTGGAGTGGGCAATGTAACTCCTCATATGCACATGAGTATCCAGTTCTTTTGGCCAAAGTACTTTATGACCTATCCAAGTCCTTCTGGGTTCTCAGGAGAGAATTTGCCTTTGAGCATTCATCTTTCTAGTCAAGGTCCTATATGACCTAGCCAAGTCCTTCTGGTAGAAGTCCTTTTGGCTTCTTCGGAGAAGATCTATCCAATCCTATACTTTCCTTGAGTCATTCACCTCTTGTCAAGTCCTTTATGACCCAACCAAGTCTTTTTGGCTTCTCAGGTGAGTGTATCCTATAATTGCCCCTGTAATTGCCATGGGCCATTCACCTTTCTGGTCAAAGTTCTTTATGACCTAGCCAGGTCCTTCTAGCTTCAAAGGCGAGTGTATCCATCTCTCTTGGTCAAAGTCCTTTATGATCTGACTTAAGTCCTTTATGGCTTAGGAGATGGTTTGCCCAATCCTGCAAAGACCTCATCATTCCCTTCCAATGAGGGAGCCATTCAGCATCATACTAAGCTCGTCTTTGAAGTATGTCCACAATCTGCTCATCTGTGGATATGTTCTAAGCTCTCATGCTCCTCTCTGCATATGTACTGGAGCTCTACTGCCCTTGTGGTATTCCTGACTGCTCCCTTTGTCACGGAATTAAGTCCTACTGCCACTGTTGCTCCCCCTATCACTTGAGCAAGTCCTGCCACTGCTGCTCCTTCTATCACGGAATCAAGTCCTCCTGCCATTGTTGCTCCCTCTGTCACTTGAGCAAGTCCTTCTGCCACTGCTGCTTCCTCTATCACTTGAGCAAGTCCTTCTGCCACTACTGCTCCCTCTTATGAGGAGAACCCTCTTATCACAAGTCTTGCTTTGTTCTTCCTGATGCTGCCATCTGCTTCCAGAATCATTGCCTTGGCAACCTTCACGATGTATCATGTACCTGCAAACCTCAGTAGGAGGCCATGGAAGAAACAGTTATAGCCAAGCAAAAAATACAAAGACAAGAGGCTCACCACGGAAAAATAACAATAATCAAGGGAGAAAGATATGGAGTACTTATCTCTTGATTAAGGAAGAAATTGCAGAGGGTTGTAGGACTTTCTAACTCTTGTACCAGGCTGTCCTTTGCCTCAATTTCTCACACAAAGATCAACTCCTTTAGACCATAATCAACTGCCCACTTGGCAGACTTCCTTGATCAACTTCTCAAGTCTGGGCTTATCCCTTCAGCCCACACACTACTTGCTGTTAATAGAAGACTCCTAAATCAACCCTTTGTCTTGGTGTTCTATCCCTTCTTTCGATCTCAGTCAGTTGTTATAGCTACTGTTAACAATCACTGTACTACCTCTGTTGTCTTAACACATACAACAACATGTCAACACACTCTCTATATCAACAGTTAGCCACTCTCTCTGCTCATCAAATAGATCAAATCCTAACCACAATATACTCATTAGCATGCCATGGCCTCAATAGAACTCTATGACAACTGCAATATATTGAAGCAATACAATACATCAATTGCACAATATATGAGTGTCAATACTCTGTCCAACAATATGCTACTCAAGACTTCAACAACAATGATCCTCAACATGAATACACTCTTGCTAACTCAACTATACAAAGTTCTTGGTCAACATCCATATAATAGACAACAACATACATACCATGATATCAAACAAACACTTTGCTTCTGACATTAAAAATGCATCTCAACATGGCTGCTCCGTGAGACTTAAGGGACTGACTTTTTGCAATTGATTTAATGTGTTAGAGTTTACTTCAAGCGGGTCAAGGATGTGGACTGTTAGAGAATCTAGGGCAAAGTAGTGTTGTGATGATTCTATGAGATTTGATAACAATTTGGGAAGTCTTTTTACTTTTTCTTAGTTAGCTTATACTTATTCTTCTTATTATTAGTGCATATGTGTGTGCTTCATTAAACTGCTACCAAAACAAAATAACAAGAACACAAATTTGGCTCTCTGCCAGGGACAAACTCTCTTCACTCTTGAGAGGGAAATCTTTCGTAAGTTTTCTCTTATTGAAACTTCTTTTTTGAACAATTGCCAAACCCTAGACCCTTGACTAGAATGTGCTCCAACCATGAGTCAAATCCTTCCTCTTTTTGCACTGTCACTGCCAGCACATCTTTTGGCTCTTCTTCCAGCACTTTGTCTTCCAATACTTTTGTCTTCTAGGTTAGTAAACCCTAGAATATTAGGGCTTCTCTTCTTCGCTATAAAGAGATCCTTCTTTGCTGTCCTTAGGAGACCTTGTAGACCCAACTGCTCATCCAAATTAGGTCTCTTATGCTGCTGCCCTAAACTGCTGTACTTCTGTCCCTGGTTAGGGCAAGTGCATGCTGCAACAGCCCTTCATAAACCCACAAAAATACCCTTCAAAAAACTGTGGCTTAGTCAAGGTAAGGTGCTACTTCTATGTGCTGCTGTTCTGGGCATATAACAGCCTCTCAAGCCTCCACACAACCCTGTTTTGGTGTGGCTAGGTCTGCGGCCTACCACAGGTCTCTGCGGCACCCTAACAACCCTCCAAAATAGTCATAGCTCACCTCTTATCTGCCCTCAAACAGTCCGCAAACAACCCCTGAAGCTTCAGCCCTCTAGCAAGGGAACGCAACCCTCCTTCCAGCTCTCAGATTCCTGAACTAGGCTTGAGTTAGCCCTCTCCTCCTTCCCTATTTGGTCTCCTTGCTACACTGCCCTTTCAGACCCTTTATCTCCTCTTTTCTTCGTCCTTATAACCCATTCATGTATGCGGATTTCAGAGCTGAGATGGTGTATCCAAGTGAGGAGTGGACAACCTCTATTTATAGAGGTCTATCCCTCCTCCTTCAAGCCGACATGACTGTCCTCAAAGTTGATTTGACAGTTCAACTTTTAAATTCATTTTTCTTCATTATTCGCTGCTTGTAGTCTTCGTTGCTGCTAGGAGAGGATTTGACTTGCCTTGGAGGTGTTCCCATGACCTTGTATGACATCATACATGATGTAACATGCCCTCAAAGGGTTTCATCATAATTACATTTTTATTTTGACTCCCTATAAGCACTTCAAAATGTGCTTGACCTATTTTCAATGAGCAAGAAACTCATTGACAAATATATCAAAATAAATTCTCTTTTCTTGAATAAGTACAAATTTCAAAATTACATATATGAAGACCGAACCTAGTTATATCTTCTCCAACACTCCTTCTAAGTTATTCATACAACTGTCAACATTACAAGGTGTTTGGCAATTTTCAATCTTGAAGAATTCACATAAGAGAAACCGGATTAGCAATCCATCTGTTATAGCATCATATTCATTAGCATTGTCATAGTGCAAGGCCTTGACTAACAACTCCATCTCTTTACGGAACATGAGCGGCAACGCTGGCGAGACCAATGGTTTATAGACACCTTCATCATCGTCTCTCAAGGTACATACCCACCCGGGTGTGCTCGAGTATGACCTTCTAGGACTATTCTTATCTTGGGTTCCCAGCGCTGAAAGAATATTGGTCCTCTTGCCTACTATTGTCTTGGATACCCTACACATCCTCAAAGAGTATCGGATGGCAAATGATTACCTAATCCTCCCATTCTTTCTTCCCAAGTGAAGACAAGAATGTTGTATCTATCTTGTGTCTACATTTCCATTCATGCCCTTCATCTAGACTTACGGCTGTTAGTCTTGCATGACCCATGACATGGAAAACACAATAGTCACTCCTTTGTTATCAGGGGTGATTCAAAACTCTTTCTGGATCAGGGATTTGTCAGAGCTCCCTATTAATTGGGGACTCTTTCCTTCATCAACGACTTCTTCTTTGTGGGTCCTTTAGCTGCATGATCTCCTTCCTTTCTTGATGTCATGAAGTCTTCGATCGAACTTCTTCTTGGTAGGGAAACATCCATCCATCACTTTCCTTCTTGGTTAGTCGTGTCATTGCTTCGTGGAAAGTGACTATCATGTTCTTCTAGTCATCTTGGCTACTCCTTTTTCATCTCGTCCATGCTTCAGAATGCTCTCCTCATGGATGCTCCAACATACTTTCTAGGTTACATGCTTTGACCTGGTAGCCCATCATGACTTCATCCCGATATTGCTTCAACATTGTTTTTCCTTTTGTTGGATGGCTTCTTCATCACGACATCTTCATAGAGTAGAATCAGTTATCTGAACCTTTTATATCTCCAAGGCCTTCATAGGTGTCAAGGGTCCTTTCTTCCTTCATCAGAGTTATCCTGCCTTATTTTGGGAGATATCTTTCAAGGCATTTTGTCAGATAGTGATTCTCGGTGATCATGGTGTTCTTCACATGTTTGATCTCTTTCTTCATTTGCTTCTTCTCAGATATATCGGTCAACCACCTAATGCTTCTTGTGGAAGCATTCCTTCATCCCTTGCTTTCTAGACTTGTCAACATTTCTTCTTGCTTCTTAGTCAACAATTTTATGCTCCTTATGTGAGAATGTTCTTTTGTTGATCCTTATTGCATCGTGGTACATGCCTTCGAGCATGTTCTTGGTGAAAGAGATCCTTTCATGCTTGATCATGTTATAGAACTATACCCATGACTCAATAATATACAAATGATGACATGACTTAAACTTTGATGCATACATACCTCATCTTGATCCTCCTTGACCATTCTTTGGTGTAGCCTTTCTTGCTTCATCTTAGCTTGCTTGCATATCATCCCTTTTCTTGAATCCCATGAGTGGGATTCCCAATGAGACATCTGCCTTGGTTCATGAGCCTTCTCTTGAAGATTCCATTATATGATCTTAAAGATCCTCACCTTGCAAATGTTTCCTACCTTTGATGATTTAGGTCTTCTAAGATTCTTGTCATGATCAAGTTTTCTTCCATCATATATGAGGTCCTATTCTAGGTATGCTCCTTCTACATGAATATCTTTGAGCTATATTTGCCATGCTCTTATATTCTAGGAGATATTTCTACTTATGCATTTTTGTTCTCATAAATGTTACATCTACATGAGTGTCTAGAACTCCATGTACATCACACTGCTAGATTCTAGAGGGTAATTCTAGCCAAGCAATTTAATTTATTCCTACATGCTCCTATTCTACTCAAAACTTTGAAAGAAGTCCAGAAGGAAAGAGTTTGACCTAGTCATAGTAGAGATCCAGAGGATCTTCCTTCTTTTGCTTCTTTCCTTCTTCTTCCACCTCTTGAGTTATATGAGCTTCTTCTCTCTTTCTCTTGTTGTTGTTGTCCTTCTTAAGCTTTGGACAATTCCTTTTGTAGTGTCCATATTTTTGGTATCCAAAACATTGGAACTTGGACATGTCTTTGTTGTTTGTTCTTCGTGGACCAAACTTGCCAAATTTACCCTTTCTTTTGACCATGGTAGAAAATGCTTGCTCCTTTGATCCCACATCTTCTTTTGCCTTAAGTCTAATCTCCTCTGTTCTGCATAGAGACCACATATCACTGAGAGTGGTTGCATCCTTCTTGGCATAAATGCTTGATGTGAAATTTCCCCACTACTCAGGTAGAGCATTGAGTACAACAGTTGTCATCTGTCTGTCAGACATGACTTCCCCAAGCTCTTGAAGTTGATCTCTCATCCCAAAGATTTTCATGAAGTAGGGAGCTACTCCTTCCTTTTTTATCTTCATCTTGTATAATTCATTCCTTAGAGATAATACTTCTCCGGTGGTGGATACTGCGAATAACTCTACTAGTTTATCATAAATTTCCTTTTATGTCTCAAACTTGGAGACATAGGGAATGAGAGAGTCCTTGATTGATTCTATCAGAATCCTTTGAGCTCTTGTCTCATCCTTATTGTACTTGGCTAAGGCTTGAGTCTATTCCTTAGCAGGGACAGTGATGTTCCCCTTAACATATTCTAGGAGCTCATTCTCCTTGAGAAGTAGATTGGTCCTCTTCTTCCATGCAAGAAATTTATTGGTGCCTACCAATTTATTGCATTCCTTGCAAAAAGACATTGATGTATATTCAGAAGGGGACATGTACTTACTTGATAGATTTTGAGATTTGATGGATTTGCTTCCTCCTTGAAAGCTTGATGGCTTGTCTTCCCTGGATCTTGGTGTCCTTCAAGTTGTCTTCTCCAAGTGGACTTGGTTGGTGATGAGGTGTGCTTGAAGACTTGTAGCTTGATGTAGATCTGCTCTTCTTTGTAGGTGCCTTTATATAAGGCTCTCCTTCTAGCTTTGCTGCCCTCCTTGATGAATGATGGATTGTAGACCCTTCTTGTCCTTGAAGTGGTTGAGACTTCTAGGGTTGATGCTTGAGTGTTCTTGAGTTGCCCTTTCCTTGATATGTCACCTTCCCTCTGATACATTGTTAGAGAATCTAGGGCAAAGTAGTGTTGTGATGATTCTCTGAGACTTGATAACAATTTGTGAAGTCTTTTTAATTTTTCTTAGTTAGCTTATACTTCTTCTTCTTCTTCTTATTAGTGCATATGTGTGTGCTTCATCAAAATGCTACCAAAACAAAATAACAAGAACACAAATTTCGCTCTCTGCCAGGGAAAAACCATCTCCACTCTTCAGAGGGAAACCCTTTGTATGTTTTCTCTTATTGAAGCTTCTTGTTTGAACAATTGCCAAACCCTAGACCGTTGACTAGAATGTCCTCCAAGCATGAGTCAAATCCTTCCTTTTTCTGCACGGTCACTTCCGACACATTTTTCAGCTCTTCTTCCGACACTGTCTTCTAGTACTTTTGTTTTCTAGGTTAGTAAACCCTAGAATATTTGCGCTTCTCTTCTTTGCTATAAAGAGATCCTTCTTTGCTCTCCTTAGGGGACCTTGTAGACCTAACTGGTCATCCGAATTAGGTCTCTTATGCTGTTGCCCTAAACTGCTGTACTGCTGTCCCTAGTTAGGGCAAGTGCATGCTGCAACAACCCTTCATAAACCCGCAAAATACCCTTCAAATAATTGCGGCTTAGTCAAGGTACGGTGCTGCTTCTATGTACTGCTGTTCTGGGCATATAACGACCTCATACCTCCATGCAACCCTGTTTTGGTGTGGCTAGGCCTACGACCTACCACAGATCTTTGTGGCACCCTAACAACCCTCCTAAATAGTCATACCTCACCTCTTTTCTGCCCTCAAATAGTCTGCAAACAACCCTTGAAGCTTCGGCCCTCTAGCAAGGGAACTTGACCCTCCTTCCAGCTCTTGGATTCCTGAACTAGGCCTGAATTAGCCCTCTCCTCCTTCGCTGTTTGGTCTCCTTGCTACGCTACCCTTTCAGACCCTTTATCTCCTCTTTTCTTTGTCCTTATAACCCTTTCATGTATGCGGATTTTAGAGCTGAGATGGTGTATCCAAATGAGGAGTGGACAACCTCTATTTATAGAGGTCTGTCCCACCTCCTTCAAGCCGACATGACTGTCCCTAAAGCCAACTTGACAATTTAGCTTTTAAATTCATTTTCCTTCATTATTTGCTGCTTGTAGTCTTCGTTACTGCTAGGAGAGGATTTGACTTGCCTTGGAGGTGTTCCCATGACCTTGTATGACATCATACATGATGTAACATGCACTCAAAGGGTCTCATCATAATTACATTTTGACTTTGACTCCCTAGAAGCGCTTCAAAATGTGCTTGACCTATTTTCAATGAGCAAGAAACTCATTGACAAATAATATCAAAATAAATTATCTTTTCTTGAATAAGTACAAATATTAAAATTACATATATGAAGACTGAACCTAGTTACGTCTTCTCCAACATGGACAATGCTCCTCAGTCCATTGTGTAAGTTAGAGTTTCAGTTAATTTGACGTGTCATAAATTGATGTGTTATTCATCCCTCCGATTCATACACTATGTCTATGAAGCTAAAATGACGATTGATCCATGATTGATCCTGAGTTGTAGTACCACGAAGCTACTATGTGTCGGTTACACGACCAATCAAATTTTGTTTGCAATGTGTCTCAAATAGTTTGTATTACTAGCCCTCACTTATGTGGCATCGAACTATGACCATATCAAAACAAAAGTTAATAATAGAAACCCCAAAACATATAATTGAAATTCTTCCGTCGACGTCGACTTATGCCATAACCATAGTCAAACGACCAAATTAGGGCTATATTGTTGCAACCAGATTCCGCAATGTTTCGAGAAATTGGATCAACGAACTCTGATCGAAACTGAGACTATTTAGAATAGGCCGTTGTTCCCTAGTCAAGAAATTTAAACGACCACCAAGGAATCAAGTCATGAAGACCTTGAATTATAACTGATGAACTCAGATCAAATCATAATGATATCTGGCTTTGTTCGACCTTCTCTACTCAAAATCTATTATCAGGGTTTTTGCAGTGGCATTATGACCAGAATCAACCAACGCATTTGTGACCAAAACAAATGCTCCAAACTTAGAAACACAATCAATCTTTTTGCCATAGAACTTTCTGCGTTCTTCGCAATATGTGTCCTTGCTGTTGCTCTTGTATGGAAACCAATCATTGAATAGATGGCTCATTTCAACATTTTGATCCATGTTACACAATACATGGAATGTGATGGCATACACGTTTTGACAATGGCAAGGCTCAACTGTGGATCATAAATAAAACCTCATCTAGATATTGTTATATCTATGTATATAGATTACTCGTATTCATGTTCTGCCACTTTGCTAGAACTAAAGTCTGCTTCAACTCCAGGACTTGACCTTGGACTCTCGCTGAGATTGGATTCTGCGTCTTACCTTCAGCCACTAACTCTACTACCTACAATTGACCTCCGCTATGTCTGATCTGATCTTTAATCCTTCGTGAAACAACGACCTTTGTCATAGATGGCCACCCTTAGCAAAGGTCTTGTTATCACAAGTTCACAAGACTTATGTCAATACTGTGTTACAGTCTACAAACTATTTCCATTTCAAGCCACGACGCATTTCAACATTGCGTCTTTATTCGAATCATATCTTGTAAACAATTCATGGTATACAACTCATGTCATATGAATCCAACCATGTTTCAGTTATAACTTGGTTGAAAACCCTACAAAACTCCGTAATAGGCTAATCACCGTATTGTGACTGGATCATACCGAAACCCTGCAATAAGTCAATCACTATACTATAACCAAATCAAACGAAGTCTTTGCTTAGGTCAAGTTCCAATGAAATGTTAGAATTTTGGGTAGCTCGGAAGGTATTTCCGAGAAGGATACTATTGAGCTTTGTAACTCAAAAGGTACTTCTAGTCTTGTGTTATGACAAGAAGGACCTTGATTTACCTTGTTAGGAGCTTGCAGAGTGTGCAAGTGAGTTGCATGCATGTTCATGTGTTGCGTGTGACATGCATGAGATTTGCATGTAAGGCACACTAGATTTATGACTTGTACTTGAGTTAATGTAGAGAAAGCTAAAGATAGGATAGTTAACTAAACGAATGTCACTTATCTTCATTTAACTTGACGAGCTAGTTTTGGCTGTCAATTAAATTGAGCCTAATGTGAGGTGCTAAGACACAAAACAATAGAAACACAAGATTGAGAGAGGATTCTCAGTGAGCATGTGCTAGGTCCAAGAGAGTGCAGTGAGGTTGGTGATCAAGATTGTATTTTCCTAGTTGGGCCATTATCCCTAGTACGAGAGCCCAAGCAAGTTTTGTGACTAATTTATTAATGAAGCTTTGGTGATTGGGCAAAACTCTGTTTATGTGTGTGTGATTCAAATCAATAATTTCTTTTTTGCTTCCACTATATTTTTTGTGTTGGGAATTTGGCCGTGTATTCGTTCTATTAATAATTGCTAGGAATCGAATACTGGGTGCTGGGTTCGAAAAGTCTATCATGGTATCAGAGCTGAAACTTTGAATTGATCTCAAAATTACAGGTCAGTGTTTGTAACGGATCATTGGAGCTAGGTTGGCTTGGATCATATGAACATAAAGGTGGCGTTTTTCTTTTTATGGGCAGAGAAATTTTCTTACTAGCGTTTTTTTTTGGAGTCAAAACAGAAGAGATGATTCAAATTTTTTTTTTTAAGGTAAAGAAGTGGGGCCATTTTTTTTGAAAAAAATAATAAAAAAAATTCAAAAAGTTTGTAGGGGGCCTGTGCGTGGTTGACCAGTGGGCTAGCCAGTTGCCAGCTACAGCCGTGGGGGGCAGTCGACAGTGAGCCGTAGCACCCACAGCGAGAGGCGGCAAAGCCTAAAGGCCGACATCAGCAACAACTCGTGTAATAGGTGAACTAGGGCATAGGGAGTCAACGTTTGGAGGCATAGAGAGTAGCAGGGTAGCATAAGCACAAGGTACTAGCTGAACTGCAAGGCCGAGAGGGGAAACCACAATCAACGGTCACCACAGGCTAGCCGCCAAATTTGTAAATTGTGCGACAGTTGTTGCATAAGGGATGAGCCACTGTGTAATTAGTCATGTAGTAGATTTGCGATAGGGCCAAGGAGCAGAGTGCATAGCCGCGATGGAGAAATAGAGTGACCGAGCACACGCACAATGCACACATAGAGTAGCAAAGTGTTGTCGAGACCCACTACTTGGGTGGACACATGAGAGTAGCAACATGAGGAAGAGGCTGTGTGAGACAACCAACTGATAGCTGGTGGTGATGTGAGAAAAGTGAGCAATGGAGAAAATCCATGAGGGAGATCGCTTAAGTTGTGATTGGAGGTTGCATTGATGTAGGGAAAACTGAATAGTAGCAAATCAAGGCACTAGCCATTGAAAATCAAGACGTAGGTGTTTGAATCATTTAACACCAAGTATGGAGGTTCTAGGCATTGAATCAACAAGCTAGGAACAAGGGCTAGTGCAGATGGTTTATAGAGTGTCAATGGGGTGTGCTGTGTCTAGTGGTTGGGGTCTACAGTTAGGCCATGGCTGTAGAGAGGCTTGTAACCATGGCGTGTGGAGAGGTGGCCTCATGGAGAGTGGAGCATGAAGGGCCATAAGGTTCATGTAGATAGCGTGGTGAGAAACCTCACGCCAACAGCATGGCTCAAACAAAGTGCTGAGAGGGCGTAGGAAAGGTTGTGGGAGTTTGAATAGGATGTAGGCGTGCTATGGGTTGATAAAGAAAAGGCAACAGGATTGTCGTCAAACGAAAGCCAGGGATGGTTGCAGGAGATCGTGCTATGAGCAAGATGCCACACTGGGCAGGATTAGAGAAACTGTGAGATGTAGTGGCCAACAAGAGTTGTTGGGCAGGGGATATGTCGCGACTCGCGACAGGCATGGGACAACAGTTGTTGGTAGCATCCAACGGTAGGTACGAAGGATTGTACTAGCAATCGACAAGATTGGCGAGGTGAGCCCTCATAGGGAGAGAGGGAAACCTTACTAATCAGGGGATTGGCAACAAAATTTGTGGGTGTTTGAAAGGACTGAGACAGACCCACGACCGTGCTAGAAGGACTTAGCATCGGATAGAGAATAGTGGACGGTAGAGCGTCCAGTCACATGATGGGGATGAGGTTAGTCTTCCGCAATATTTTAGAGACAGGGTTAGACTGTAGTGTGTTTAGTGGGACTGGTATCATGCATGCAACAAAGGGAGTTGGATGTGTCAAATTTTAGCTAAAGTCAAGAAGATTTTTGGAAGTGACAGGGATGTTGTTTGTTCTAGGATTGATGGTAACATGCTCTCAGTATCAACCTTGGAAGATGCTGGACATAGAGTTTTGTTCAAAGATGGATAGTTGCTTCTATATTCAGAGGGAGTGTCCTTGGATGCAGCTGTAATTCTTGGCATTAGACAAAGGCAGTCATACAGGTAGACCTAATTTAAATAATTTAGTTATTTATCCTTAGAAGCTTTGCTTAATAGTCAACATTAATTAATTAAGTTAATTGATGTACTTTTCCTAAGTTAAACTTAGGAAAGAAATCATTATAATCTCTTACTCCTCTTAGGCAAGCATCCAAAGACACAATTTGACATCTTCTGCATGCGAGACAACGAGCCTATGCAAAAGCACCTATCCGAGCTGGTAACATTAACACTCTGAAATAAATATTTGTGGATCACCATAGGGCTGCTGGCTGGGTAGTTGAGCAATAGGGAGAATATTTTTCTCCTAGGGGTTACCCACTTTTGATGTGTAACAATCACCTTTTGCAATCTAAACATGACATCAATTGTGCAATTAGAAAGGACATTTATAGATGGTGTATCTAGGATACAGATCATTCTTTTGAAGGGCGTTGGCCCAAAGATGGCCTTCTAATGTGAGCACTACTTGATATGGAGGATGACCTCGTTGCTTGAGCTTTGTGCATATGTAGAGATTGGATGCATACTCTTAGAACCCCCCTTGGCCTGTTTTAGGTGGGCTTCCACAGTGTTTGAATTGAGATAGATCACCACATTCTATAACTAGATTGGATTTTCCTATTATGCCATTTATAGGAGCTAGAAAGTCTAGTGCTCCTCATTTTTTGATGCTCCATCTACCTTGAGATCAGAGGGAGATACTCCTGGTTGTTTTGGGACTCAAGGAGCTCCTTTCCTCTATGTGTCCCATCCTCGACAAAGTCCTTTAGGAGGATCACATTATACTTCTTGATTGTTTAGTTTGGTTAGGGGATCAAGTGGTAGGATAATATCTACGGAACTTCAAATTTAGATTCTAGGAGCTTCTATTTTGGGACACAGGGCATTCACCACTTGGTGAGTGGATCAATTAATTCTGGGAGGCTTCATAGTTTGGCTACCCCCGTCCAATATACTAATGTTTGTTTCGAGCATACATGCTTCCATTTTGAGTTTCTTCCGCACAACCTTAGATTGGAGCTCTGGGCTTGTTCATTTAAGCTCTCTCTCCAAGTTCAAGCAACCAGATCCTCTTAGCCTTGATCACTTCGTAGAGGATATCATTCCTCACAATAGATTGGTCTTTTCACAGTTTTTGATCACTTTGATTGATAGCTTGTATTTTGGTCCACTCACTTGTCCTCTGTTGCCAATGGGCCTTGAGATACTCTCTTGTATTCAACATTGAGACTCTGGAACGAACAAAGTTCGTTCTTCATGTTAAATACTCCAGAGGACTTGCAATATAAATATTTTTATTGAGACACAAGGGTATATATTAAAATGTTTGATTAAGAATGATGTTCAATGTTACAAATGAGGTCCCCTTATATACCTAAGAAGGTGCCTCTTCACAGAAGGTCATGTGCCATTAGACATGCCGTTTAGTACTAATTGCAAATTAACTATGTTGCCAGGAAACGTGGGTTCGGGGACGGGGACGGGGACGGGTACGGGGACGTCATTTTCTGAAACAGGGTGCGTGGGTTCGTCGGGGTATATTATAATTTATATATATAATATATAAATATTATATTTTATAAATTATAATATAAGTGAATTTGTATATTTTTCAACTTTAAACAAGAAAACTAAAATACCTATGATTTAAACTTTAAATATTTAAACATGCACATCATTGAACATTCAACATTCACAATGAAATTTCAAAACTGCTAGTGTTATATCAAGTGCAAATTGGAGTTTACATATTAGTAAGAATCATGATATATGTCCATTGTCATTCTACATTCAAAATTTGCCTTGAGGCATCTCCAAACAAAACTAGGAGATTTTAAAATACTAAAATAAAAATAGCTAATGGTGAGCAATGGCTTCCTCAAGCCATGTCATCAACATCACTTAGATCTTCAATTAGCATGCTCTCCAAGTAGGAATCACTCTCATCTTGAGGCTCTTTCTCATCCATAACAACTGGAGGTAGCTCAATAAGGCCATCTGGTTGTATCTTCTCGCCCACACACGTATTGGCCCCATCTCTTGAAAGGACCCTCCTTGTAACCAAGATCTTTTTGAGATATGAGACAAAGTGTGCTATGAATGTACACTAAGTTCTTTGCCTTCTTTGAGCCCAACCTATTTCTCTTTACTGAATGGATAAAGGCATAAGTACTCAAATTGCTCTCGAAAGATGCAGAACTAGCTACTTGGAATATTAGGGGAAGCTCATTAAATTAATTAAAAATTTAAAAATAAAAACTAAAATGAACTCCAAAGAACTCGATTTTGGGGTTCCAAGTACCCATCATCAGGGTTCTTCGTACCTGTCAAGACAAAAGAACCCAATTTTTCTTAATGGAGAACTCGGTTCTTCATAGAAGAACCCGGTTCTTATGGGTTCTTCTCAGAAGCACCCATTCAAGAATCCGGTACTTGGGTTCGAGAACCCGGGACGGGTTCGAGAACCCCACCCCCGGGTTCGGGAACCCGTGCAACATAGGCTAGCATACAACAATATCTACTAAATAAACCCAAAACACAAACATCACTATATTAAAGTTGGATATACAACAATTTTGACTGGACTAGGGTTTCATTCCTAGGATTTTACTATTACAAAGGTTTTGCTTATGAACCTTTATTCACCAAACCCTAAATATCTAGGGTTTCAATACATAACTTAGACATTAACAACAAACCCTAAAGACCTAGGGTTTCTACCATAACAATACCAAATCCCTAAACATTAAAAGAACAAGATTTTCTAGACTTTATCAACATCCCTAAAAGGACTAGGGTTTCAACATTATTGACATACCATTAGCATCAAGAGGCTAGGGTTTTGTAGTGAACCCTAAAGGTTAGGGTTTTACAAGAATGATCAAAATGATAGTACGACGAGGGTAGATTTAATCTAATGATTAATCACCCTAACAAGAATCTTTAAGATTCAAAACCCTAGACATAACGATGTCAGTGATGTAAAGCAAATTTTAAAAGAAGAATGATCGTACCTTTTATATGAAGAGAACTTTATAACAAAGCTTATAAGGCTAAGACATACTTTGAGTTGTTCCTTAACAAACCTTGCAGGACATCAATTCTTGAAGGGCTTCCTTTGCAACAAAACTTCTTCCATGCTTCAAGTCCATCCTTTGAAGTCTCCTCCATAACCTTTGAGCATTCAACAAGCTTTCCTAACCAAGGAAAATATAAAGAAAATGTTATTAGCATACAATAAAAACAATTTTTGATGTGAGAAGGAAATCAAACATGAAAAGATGAAACAAAGAATAAAATACTTATCTTTTTGGTAAAAATGGTGGATGCTTCCTTTTAATTCAATCTTTCTGAGGGACACCTGCAACTTATCAAAATAATTAAAAAAATGTTCTGTGTTAGAACTACAAACTCTAGAAATCAAAACATAAAGGAAAATAATAGAAGACTAAGAAGGATATGTAGGAGAGAACTTAGTAGTATAATTCCTTGACTTCCAATTCCTTAACCTTATTCTTCTTAGGTGGAGCTTCATCGGTAATATTTGCTTGTTCCCTATCTCTCTTGTTATTCCTTGGATTCTCAAGACATTGATTGTTGTAATGATCCATCTTATGACAGTTGTAACAT
This sequence comes from Pinus taeda, assembly GCA_000404065.3. NCBI lineage: Eukaryota > Viridiplantae > Streptophyta > Pinopsida > Pinales > Pinaceae > Pinus > Pinus taeda. The sequence goes on along the minus strand of APFE030186752.1, from coordinate 20,533 downwards.
TCAATTTTTGGATAGGTCAACTTTCTTCTTTTGTCCTTTGAACTTCTTGAAGGTTCCTTTTTTCTTGTGGCAAGAAGAATAGGCATTAGAGGCATTTTCTTCTTCATCTTCCTTCTTGTTGCTTACTAATGATATTTGGGCTTCTTCTTGACTGCATGTATTCTACAATTGTTCAATTCCTTCCAACTGTTAATTCCTGATGCAAAAGCACTTCAAGATTATGGTAGCCCTAAAAGAGCAGTAATTACAAGCTCTTTTTTTGGTACAACTTCATCTATTTATTGGAGTTCATCTTTGATTCTAGATATCCTTATAAAGTAGGATGATACAATATCGCCTTTCGTCATCTTAATAGTTCTTAATTCATTCTTGAGGCTTGCTATTTGACCAGTGTTCTTGAAGGTGAATAATTTTGGGAGAGCCTCTTACATTTCTTGAATGGAATCTATGTTGGATATGTATGGAATTTGGTTGTCCTTTACTCCATCCATTACTAGGTTCATGGCCAAGATTTTGGTTTCTCTGAACTTCTCTTTCTTTGCTTCATTAGTAGGCTTCTTGACTTTTCCTTGAACAAGATTCAAAACTTTGTGTTTTTCGAGGATAAGATCTATCCTCTTTTTCCATGCCCTATAGTTGGAGGCTCTTTCTAGCTTGTTTTCTCCCTTCATTGAAATTGACATAGTTCTTGTAGACAATAGGCTTCTCTTCTTATATAATCCTTTTCCTTAATGACCTTTGTTTGATCCCCTTTTCTTCAATAGATCTCCAGTCTGCCTTTTTCCTTCTTCTTCACCTTAGCTTTGATAATATGTTAGAAAATAAAAAAGGCAGGAAGATTTCCTTATGTTGATAATTACTTGTGATATCTTTGAATTCTTTTTTAACTTTCTTATGTTCTTCTTTTATCTTTGTTTCATCAAGCAATTATCAAAATCAAAACATGAAGATTGAAGACACCAGAATGTAGGCATTCTACCAGGGCTAAAACCCCTATATAGGGGAAAGTAGTCAAACTCTTCCACTAGCAAATTCAAGTTGAAAAAGACCAAGACCCTATACCCAAAGAACTTCCTCCTCCACCAAGTCAGCCTTCCACAATGATTCAACACAGTTCAATAGTCTCTTCTTGTCCAACAGCTTCAACCCAACAATAATCCATAAATTCAACTTCCCAGCTACAAAACTTCGACCTCAACTACAGAATTTCGGCCCAACAACAGAACTGTAATTTCAGCCCCTCTCGCAGCTCAGCAGCTTCACACGTGAGAGAGAGAGAATTTCAACTTCTTGTGCTTGATAGAGACCTCCTTCTCCTTCGCTAGCCCTTTCCTCTTCTTCCCTTGAATTTCGCTTTTTTTCTGGCCCCAAAAGATTTAGACCAAACTTGATGAGTGAGTGTTTCAAATGAGGTCGAGTTGTTGCCTTTATATGGGAGGCCGACTTGGTGGAGGAGGCCTAATTGACCTATTTTACATTAAAATAAATTTATTTCTTGACAAATGAAGCCCAAGAAGGGTCTTTTACATTATGACATGGACAAGGATACTTGACATAAACCCTAGAACCCTACAATGGAGGCTTTAACCTATAAACAATTGACCCAAGCATGAAACTTATCCTTTAATAAGTCAATTTATTTAATAATACAATTTCTTTTTCTTTCTTTTGACAAATACATTTACATTATGACTCAAATATAATTATGAAGACAGACACTAGTTACATCCTTCAACATGCTTGGTCTATATTTTTGACAACTGTAGGGTTACAATGCAAGCTCATTGCTCTCATTCATCAATTTACATAACCATTGCTCCTATTTTGTGTCCTCTTCTTTGTTGATGTTTGTAGCTCTGATAGGTACTTCTTGTTGAAAATCTATGGCAAGTGTAGTAGAATACAATTTTTTGCCTGATAATTACTTCATAATGGTTTTCAAACTATTTTTTATGCCACTGCTATCATTGAATAATTATACTAGAAAAATCTCAACAGTAAATGCAGTGGAAATAGTAAAGATCATAGAAAGACAACCATGCACCATAGACACAAATTTTTCACCTAGGAAGCCAAACATTGGGAGAAAACCCATGGATCTTTTCTTGAGGAGAAATTGTCTTTTCAACAAGATTTACAAATGAGCACTTTGTTTAGAAATTTGTGCCAATATACAAGTCAAAATACTAGCAAAACTTGGTCAAACAACTGCTAATCAACACTGGTCAAACCAGTCAAAATATTAGCTCTGTTCAACATTGGTCAAATTTCGGCATGTAGTTAACCCACATGGGTAGCCCTGCGATCGAAGTGCGACTAGTCAAACCCTCGCGTGTGGAGCCTTCCTACGGTCAACTCTTGGTCAAACAACTCAGTCAAACAATAGTCAAACTTGGTCAACTTCCTGTAGTCAAAGTCAATCAACATTTCACACGTGCGACCTCCAAGAAACTGGTCAAACTTTTTAGACTTTCCAAACCTAGAATGTAATGTTCCCTAAAAATTGATGGGCTAATAAGGACGAAGTAGCTTGTCAATTCCCATAGGTTATAGTCCTCGATAAAGGGGAAAAACCCCAAATATCCAATGTTTGGGCAACTCTGGTGCAACTGGGGCAAAAAGCTCAAAGTTGGGGTTTGATGTGTATCTCGCTCAATTATTTAAGCAAAAAAAATCCCCTTGAGAATCTATAAATATAAGGGGATTATAATAATTTGTATCATCATTGGATTGGATTATTTGCCTCTGTTTTTCTTTGAGCCCAAGGACTTGAGGGTTTTAATACCCCTTTTATTTGACTAGTTTAGGTGGAGGTGATCCCACCCTACCTCGTCACCCTTTCTTTCTTGTTTTGGCACAAGTTATTGGAGCAACTCTGCTTGGTTTAAAGATTGAATAATTTTCCTTGTCTGGCACAACTTATTCTTGTGGAGTGACTGGACCTTGCTCTGACTAAAAGGAATCCTCTATGTTTGGACAAGGCTTTGTTTGATCTAGCAAAATTATGCCAGGGGTTGAGGGAATTGTTGTCTGAGGTTGTGAGTTCCTTGCGTCTCTCTCTCTCTCTCTCCCTCTGTGGCATCCGAATGCAAAATTGAGAGAGGTGAAGGTAGCAAAACCTCTTTTTGTTTGGTCAACAACGAAAGCACAAGAATGAAATTGGAATTTCGTCGTGGTTGGCAATTTAGTTCACGACCTCTAGCAATAAAGACGTTTCTAGAAAACTAATGGGGCGATGGACCGTTATGAAGCAACTCGAGTTTGTTGTGTGAGCAAGACCTAGAATATGCTGAGCTCTAATCAAGCAGCAGAACCCAGAACCCTCTTGTGATTTTGGTCGTGGGTTCTATAGGGGCGTTCATCGTATTAATAATTTGAACGTATCTTTTGGAAAAGCGATGTGTTCATCGTATTAATAATTAAAACGTATCTTTTGGAAAAGCGATGTAGAATATGTCTTGGGCTCGACCCTCTAGGGTTACGGGAAGTCACCACAAAACAAAAGGGTTTATTCCATTACAACAACTAGCACAAAAGTAACGACCCTTGCTGGACACTTAGTTACATTTGCGGCCACGTTAGTTACATTTGCGGCCACGTTCGGGGGTAATTTGGTGGTTAAACTCTCTCCTGCGGTAACACACAAAGACGAAATTAGACTTGCATACATTTTTTACACTTGAATTGCATTGTTGTCCAACCCTCAGGATAACTGAACTCTACCATGGCTAAGTCTGTTGCAATAGAGTTAAATAAACTCTTACTGTGGTTAGTGGGGAGACTCACTCGAAGTTGGGAATAAAAGGATGATTAGGGCCTTCCCTAATCACTAGTAACGGTGGAGGAAAGAACACAATTTCAGATCTCTATTGAATTGTTTTGTGCATTGTTTTTGCTGTTGGATCTTAGATAGCTAGTCACACATGGTATAGTACAGTAGAAATGATTGAGGCATTGTTCACTGATCTTGAAATTACGATGATATTTAATGGTTGAAGTAATCTATTGTTGTGGTAGGAATCATCCAAATTTGTTTGTTACTATGCAATTTCAATACTTCCTATTCCAATGAATGTTGCTGTTGAGTATTCTTGTTGTTAATTATAACCCTAGTCAAGCATAGGGTCCTAAGGGCGAAAATTACCCTAGTACTATACACAACACCCAGTATTCGGTTCTCAACAATTATTAATAGTATGAATATATTGCTAGTTTCCTAACACAAAAATATAGTGGAAACAAAAATTACTCGATCTAAATCGCATACACAAACATATTTTTGCCCAATCAACACTTCTTCTTTAATAAATTAATCACATAAGTTACTTGTGCTCTTGTCTTGGGATAATGGCCGAACTGGGAAAATACAAAATTGATCACCAACCTCTCTACACTCTCTCAGATCTAGTAGATGCTCGCTGAGAAGCCTCTCTCAATTTTGTGCTACTTTTGTGTCTTAGCCTCAACACTTAGGCTCAATTTATAACTTTCATAAGCTAAGATCGACAACCAAAATTAGCTCATCCACTTAACTAAAGATAAGTGACTTTACTTTAGCAACTTTCCTATCTTTAACTTTCTTTACTTTAACTCAAGTACAAGTCATAAATTTAGCTTGCTTTGCATGCACATCTCATGCATGTCACATGCAACACATTTGCATGTGTGCAACTCACTTGCACACTTTGCATGTCGCATGCAAGCTCCTAAAGAGGCAAATCTAGGTCCTTCATGAGGCTAGAAGTACCTTTTGAGCTACAAAACTCAACAAAACTCGGCCAAATAGATTCACACGTGTGACCTCAAGAAGAGAGATAGAAATGATGATGAAGAAGATATAAAGATGATCTTCCAATAACTTATTTTACCTTGGTTGAATTTCTCCTCCACTAGAAAAGATTCAGTGAGATTGCTATGTTGATTATTTTCCCCTCACATGCTTGTCTATTTATATATAGCTCTAATGTTGATTGGAGATCTGTCAAGGTGGCTCCTCATCACAAGAAGCCTCTTCACTAATGGAGCCTACATAACAACTCGACATTAGACTAGAATTGTTTACCCCAATGTTGGGTGAAAAACTCTAATCAATAAACAATTCAAACCCGCTCTATAAAAATTAGATTACTCCATTCTTGAGCACAATGAACATTTGGGTGAATCTCCCCTAGCCAAATCAGCATGGCCCCATGGGAGAAGGATTGCCCCTGGGCCATTCACCCCTAGTCAAATCGGCATGACCCCATGGGAGTATTGTTAGAATTTCTCAAACCCAGCACTGGGTATTCTGTTCCCAACAATTATTAGCTACACAAATACACGACTAAGTTCCTAACCAAAATGTTTAGCGGAAGCAAAATTACTTGATCTAAGTCACATACAGATAAACAAATTTCTGCCCAATCAACAGTTCTTCATTAATAAATTAATCACAGTTCTTCATTAATAAATTAATCACGAAACTTACTTGGGCTCTCGTCCTGAGATAATGGCCCATCTGAGAAAATACAGATCACAAAACTGATCACTAGCCTCACTGCACTCTCTCGGACACAACACATGCTTATTGATAAGCCTCTCTTAATCTTGTGTTGTTGTTGTGTCTTAGCCTCAACACTTAAGTTCAATTTATAACTTTCCTAAGCTAAGATTGATGGCCAAAATTAGTTCGTCAAGTTAACTAAAGATAAGTAACTTTATTTTAGTTAACTATCTTATCTTTAGCATTCTCTACTTTAACTCAAGTACACGTCATAAATATAGTCTGCTTTACATGCACATGTCATGCATGTCACATGCAAATCATTTTAATGCGTGCAACTCACTTACACACTCTACATGTATCATGGAAGCTCCTAAAGAGGCAAATCAAGGTCCTAGTCAAGATACAAGACTAGAAGTTGTTGAAATTGGCAGACAGGGAGAAATTCCAATGAGAAACCCTAAAAAGGGTTTATATTGGTCATAAGGAGAATTCAGTTGGTCTAAAAATGAAATATTATTACTCGATTTGACAAATAATTATTAACTAAAGAGAAATATATTTGAATATTATTGGGCAAATTTGAATTGAATTTTCCCTCCTAAGGCACAAGTTAGCTCCTTGATCTTAGGTCGGCCAGCCCCTAAAGATCGCAACCATTCACTTACGAATTCAACTATAAATATATGTCAAGACTCCTCCATTTAGCATTGATCGAAGATCTCTTTGGGGTCAATATCTGTGGTTTGGATTCTTGGTCTAATTCACAACTCACACCATCTCTACACAAGGGTTTCGCATGGACATATATCTATTCTTTCACTCATATGTTACAGGACTCACATTTGGCTATAGGTCTATGTTCTCGCTCATGTAATACATGACTCGCATTTGGATACAAGTCTATGTTCTCGCTCACATATTATAGGACTCGCATATGGTTATAGGTCTATGTATAAGACTCACATCTGGCTACAGGACTATTCTCTCGCTACCGAACCATACTCTCTTTCTTGCATGTGTTACAGGACTGTGGCTCTTGCTCGTGTTTAGGACTATTCTCTCGCATATTCTCTGTAGCTCTTGCATATCATCTGTGGTTCTTGTATGCATTGTAGTATTGCTCACACGGTGGCTCATTTGCATTTGGATCAGATATCTCTCGCGGTGGAACGAATGGATCAGATCATTACAGTGGCATATATTATGATGACATACAAATTGTTCTATGGCTCACGTCACAATGTTCCATAGCTTGCATTATTAACACTATGACTCACATGCTGTATCATCTTCATCTCCTATCATATGAGTCAGATTATGGATCAATGGGTCGAGTCATTACGATAATGTATCGCTTATTTGATGGCTTACATAACAGAGTTCTACAACTCACTTTGTTATCTCTATGAAGCGCTGGTTATATATTACAGTGACATTGCTGTGGCTTCATATTTTGTTTTATAACCTTGATATATATGTCAGTGATTTGGGTATACATGAATGTGACACTTACATGATTTATATATATTGATTTGAATAACTGTGACTGGTTTATATATATACAATGTCTCGTATGACAACGATTGATTTTATATACATCGACTTACATTTATATATGACAACAACTTGGATGACATTGACTTGGACTATGATAGTAATCTTGATCTATTTACAATGAGGAGGCATGACAATGACTGGGATCTAATCTTGATAAGGCATGGCAAGAATCTTCCTAGTATGTGACAATGATTCATGTGGCAATGACCTTGCTCTCCTATGATGCAGTGACTTTGGGTATGACCTTTCTTCTATGACAAACATTGACAGTAAACAATACTTGATGATGTTATTGCTTCTTGTATAGTGATATGGCAGAAGGCTACATGGACTCATTTGGTTATCGGAAGTTAGTTCACCAATGATGTTGTGAATTGACTTGGATTGGCCCTAGGAGGCCTGATATAATGCTGTATCTCCCTATGGATGTACTTTGTATCTCGGCTGAACAATTGATGGACATCTAATAGAAAAAGAAGAATTTTGATGGGTTTTCCCCCTTGTGGGGTTTTCCCCCAGTCTCTGACCTAAATCATGGTGTCGCTGTTTGTGCATGCTTTTCTTCTGTTGTTGTTTATTGTTTCACTGCATTATTGTTCTTTCCAGTGATGATAATATCAAGGAGATATTGTCGATAATCGAAAATATTGCGATATTTTCAGCGAGCCGAAATATCGCCGAGAAAATATCGCGATATTTTGGCTCCCGAAAATATCGCGATATTTTCGAGATGTTGCCGATATCTCGGCAAAATATCACGCGACGATAGAAAATATCGCCGGGCAGGCTAGGCTGCGGTTAGAAAAAGGAAAATTTGTCTTTTTTTTTCTTCATTTCTGTTTCTGAGTGTTGGAGAAGGGGAAGGGTTTTGTGGTGTTTGTCAAGGAGGGATTGAGGATCAAACAACGATTATCATCACCAACTAAGATTTTTTTGTGGGTCAAAGATTGAAGAACAGTGAGACAAACTTCATTTCTTCCATTAACAGGGATGTTCTTAAAAACCCTTATGTTAATGATTTTTTCATAGATTTAGGGTTATGTTTGCTTGCCTCTTTGCCTACCAACATTTTGTTTCTTTGTTTTTTTTTCATTTGCTATGATTTTCATGCCCATGAGCCAATGCAAGGGTTTTCTCCATATTTAGAGAGCATGCTTCATTTTTTTTTTCAACTTTCTTATGCACCTTCTTATTGCCATTTTTCATTCCCATTGCAAAATGCAAATAATGTAGTAATTTTTTTAAATGAGGTGGTTATTACTTAATGTTTTTTGTATCGGGGGGTTTAATGCCAATTTTTTGTTTTTTTTTTGTGCCCTAGGTTTGAATTAGTTCACTACAAATGTCAAATATGCCAAAAGCCTTGGACCCATTTTGGGAGTATGGGGTGGCTGTTGATGGGGCAAATCGGGCATATATATCATGCAAATTGCGTGGGACCAAGATGTCAGGAAGGGTTACGTGATTGAAATAGCATCTGGCTAGACTCTCTGCACATGATGCAGATGTAATGCCTTGTATGGTTTCTAGTGCGGGGGTTATACAACAAGCTCTTGAAGCAATTGCTGAACAAGACAGAAAAAAAGCTGCTAGGGAGAGGCCACTGGTCTCAGATAGATAGCTGCTAGTTTTATTTGTTTTGCGACATATAAGTTTATAACTCATGATGATGAAATACTTTTAAAGTTTTATATATTTGATGTTATTTTGTTTGAGTCCTTGATTGGACAATTATCAAGGATAAGCAGGATATGTGATGTTATTTTGTTTGAGTCCTTGATTGGAAAATTATCAGGGATCAGCAGGATTTGGTATTGCCTTTGAAGTTTGATGTATCATTTCTATTTGACATCATATATATTAGTGCTTTCTTCATAAATATGTGCCAATGTGTTTAGTTCATGTTGTTATTTCTTTATATGTTTAAAAATCTGAAAAAAATGAACATATTATGCATTTTTTATGCTTGCCGATATTTGCTGATATTTTCGCCGATATTGCCGATAAGATGTTTTCTGGACCCTCGCCGATATTTTGCCGATACTGATATTTTCAACAGTGGTTCTTTCTACATAATTGCTAATGATGTTAAAATGTTATGGGGTGTATGTGATATGTAAATGTTGAACAAATGTGAAAAATGCAATTATTTACAACAAAGAACAATATAGCCCTAAGAAAAATTAATAGAAGTACCTTCCGAGCCAAATCAACATGGTCCCATGGGAGGATTGTCCTTGGGCCTTTCACCCCTAGTCAAATCAACATGACCTCATGGGAGAATATCTACCTGATGTTGCAAAACATCAACACTCTTTCTTAGCGAGGGAGACATTCTGCATCACGCCAAGCTTGTCTCAAAAGTAAACAAACTTCCCCTTAGACAGCGGCTTAGTGAGAATGTCTGCAATGTGCTCGTCCGTGGATATGCACTGGAGCTTCACTGATCCCTTTTGCACCATGTCTCGGAAGAAGTGATAGTTGATCTCAATGTGCTTCAACCTGTCATGAAATGCTGGATTTTTCAAAAGCTTGACACAAATTTGATTATCACAATATATCAATGTTTTTCTCTATCACCTGATCAAATAGCCCTGCAAGCAACTTCTGAAGTCACACTGCTTCTTGACTTGCGACACTTGTTGCGATATACTCTGCTTTTGCTATATTGAGTGTGACAAAAGTCTGCTCCCTATTAAACCAGGATATCATAGCTGATCCCAAGCTGAAGCAACACCCCGAGGTGCTTTTTTTGTCCACTGCACTTCTAACCCAATCAAAATCAACATATCACTATAGCCTCACTTCACCACCCGAGGCACATCTCAAGACCATATCCAATTGTACCATGGAACTACCTCAACACATACTTCGCTACAACCTAATGTACATGCCTTAGGTTAACCATTATACTAGCTCATGGTGTTCACTGACAAGCAAATATCTAGACTAGTGTTAACGAGGTACATCAAGGATCCAATCTTGCTTGTACAATGTGGGCTCCACCAAATCTGAATCTGAAGCGGAATCACTCAACTTATTCAGATTTGTCACCATAGGTGTAGCCATGGATTTGCAGTCCATCATATCGAATCTCCTCAAGATCTGAACTGTGTACTTCCCCTATCTTAGGAAGATATCACTAGGTCTTTGCCACACCTCCATCCTTAAGAAATATTGCATTAAGCAAAGATCCTTCATCTCAAACTCTAAAGCCAACTCCCTCTTGCACCTGACAATGAGCCTCTCTGCCCCAGTGAGGAACAAATCATCAACATATAGAACCAATATCAAAGGATGTAAAGTCCCCATTTTTATTTTCCTCTATAGTACAACTAGGGTGGATTTCTAGGGTATGTGATGGCCAGGCCATAGGAGCAAGATTACATCATTAAGGGTTCCATAGGGGTTTTGAGGAGTTTTTATGTGATCCAATGGCATTTGCTTGGCGTTTTCCATCATTTGGACAACTTGCCTTTTGTTCCATTGCATTCTGACAACTTTCATAAAACATGGTTATTCTTGGGTTTGATTCAATTAATTACACTTGAGGTGGTATCACGAGAGGATTATTTGATAGAATGCCATAGTGTAATATTTTGTTGGAATCAAAACAAGAAGATCTACAGGATGGGATGCTGAGAAGTGACTTCCAGTGGTTGGAGAGAGTATGGTGGGCGATTTGCCATTTTCCCAGGTTAAATATGACTTTAATTAGTCATTTAATTAAAAAGGGAAAAAAATAATTAATTAGAGGCCAAAAGTGACTTAAGTGAAATAAAATAAAATTAAAATGTCACTTAAGATAAAGTCAAGGAAGAAACTTCTAGAATAATAATAAAATAATAAAATAAGATGCTTCTAGAGGCTCAAAGATCAATCTATGGAGGCTTAGAAAAGGAGGAGATCATTTGGGGAAATCTTGGATTTGTGCATTGTCTTTGTGTGAGAGGTTTGAGAACCTAGTTCTCTACTCTAGTAGCCCCAGGACGAGAACCTTTAGCCGATTCAGTGAGAGTGGGCGAGAATCCATTTCTCCCCTTGTGGATTCATCTCGAATTCACATGAACAATTATCAGTTTAGCTTTATTTTGGAGGCCGATGTAGTATTGTTACAAATTTCTTGAGAGGCCATCGCTTCAGCCATTTCCATATTATTGTACTAGCATGTGATATTTGTTGCATATTAATAAAATAAGGTTGAATTCTTCTGCATATTTATCTGGTCTATTCTTCAATCGCAAATTCTATTTCCAATTTTGCCATTAATTTTTGTGGTTTAATTTATGCAAAATGTTTATCAAATAGACGACTTAAATTTCTGAGCAACTTCTTGCTAAAATTGTTTTTGGGATATTACAGTGGTATCAGAGCTGTGCATCCTGCTAGCTTAAGGGTTTTTATCAACATACCAAATTTCTATTTGCAGGATTGAAAATTCTTGTCATAACTTCGGTGTGATTACTTTTACCCTAATTGATGTTTTCCATCTTTGGTGGCATTATTGGATTTGGATATTTTTCTCTCTGCATTATAATTGAAGGGTCGAGTTCTGAAGTTAATTACCATTACCGAGGCTGTATTGTTCAAGTGTGTTAGGAATGAATTGAGTAGGATTTTTTGCTGAGCCACACTCACTGTCTTCTTGAATTTGGGTTTATATAAGGATCAAAATCTGTGGTCCTAGTTTCAGAAATTCCCAGCCATTCAAGCTTTCCACCTTGAGGCAAGCGTTAAGATCCGAAGCATATATTGTTAGCTCAACAAAAGTGCAAATTTTGGGTATTAATTTCATTAAAGTTGAGATCATTGTTAAGTGAACCGAGAGCATTCTTAGGGTTGAGCCCATATTTGTGGGACTGTATTATTGTCAAATTGAAATCAACGAGTTCGAAAGATCGAGCTATTGGAAGAGATTTGCTTGACCTTCAGTCTGGATCGAATCACCCATTGAGGATCCAAATTTGTCATAAAGGATGAATTTTTCAGATTTGGCTGTTTGAAATGGTGGCAATGATGATTAGAATCTTGAGCATCATTTGTTGGTCGTGAGGTTGTGATAATTGCATTGGTAGATGAAATCATTTCCCATCGCTGAGTAAACAAGGGTACGTGAGGCTGATATTTGAGCGTATTTGCCGACCTGACCTGCTATTTCTTTACAAAGGCATAAATTAATTATAGACTGGGCACAATGCGACTATTTTGCTGAGCGGTCAGAGGACAATGTGTGGACCGCCAGAACGTAGCATTGCTTGCATGATTAAATTGAGCCGCTATGGGAGAACCACCTGAATCGTTCAGCTAGCCACAGTTAAACGAGTAATTAAATATAAAAATTCCATGACAGAGTGGGACCAGGGACCATCACAACAGTATTCTCATTCCATGTAGATTGGAAGTCAAAGTCGTCCCCAAATCGTTGACAATACGTCTACTTGCACAATAGATTGTTGAATTGGTCGTTGTGGCATTCAAATTGACGAATTCAATGAAAATCAGTCGAACCTCATGTCATTCTAAGCATTGGGACGAAACTACAACAATGGTTGTAACAACCGCTGAGTTAATGATTTGTTGTCTGCGTGTATGGAACAATACATTTTGGAGTTCGATGGCAAGGTAATGATATATGTTTTGTAGAGCAGGATTGCGAGTGACTCGTTTGGTGGCTAGAGGTAGTACATACATATTTGCAGGGAGTAAAATTGCCATTCAGATTCTCTACGTTGACTGCAAATAGAGGTCAACAGCAAGTTGGTTGCAAACAGTACGTGGATGCCCTAGTTGTCTAATACGCTGTGCAGAGGATGCTGTTTTGTTGAGGCAAAGCTTTATATTAACCAAGATTGTTTTTCAGGGAGTCTATTGTTGGAGTATTTAAAGGGGTGAACTGTAAAGAGGACAAACCAAGAATTGTGTTGTCTATTGTTGAAGACAGTGTACTGTGTAATTATGTGCTGACATTGTTTGTTGCAGGAAATGTTTTTTTGGACATCTTATATTGTCAGATGTACATGGCTGAGATTAATATGTTTGCCTTGAGAATCAAAATATGTATGTTGCAAGCTACAGTCATAGTGGGAGTCATCAGAGATATATTGTCATATGTCCAGTGCATGGTAGAACGCTGCCATAGTTAATTCTGAGAGTGTTGCTGATCAGAATCATTGGGGCCTGAATTTTTCAGAGACAGTTGTATTAGTCTGGGGCTATATTGCTATATTTGCTGTTATAACATCATGATTGAGGGTGCTCATGTTGTCTATGGACTGAGCAAGCTGAAATATATATATATATATATCTCTCTCTCTCTCTCTCTATATCTATATATATATATATATATATATGACATACTTCTAGGGTTTAATTTTATTGATGAGCATGCCCTGTATCTTGTGTTGGGAGTGTTAGTGAGATGATGTTCACATATTGCTAGTCAAGCTACTGTTGAGGGGTATGTACATGTGCATATTGTCATTGGTCATAGAGTCTCTTGACTTTCTATCATTAAACTAGAAATCGGTTGCTGATATAATTGTACAGCTGAATGTGAGGTGTATGTCAGATTTTGTAACAAATCACGATGGTGGAACATGAGTTGTTGTGTGCACAGTTGCAACTAGTCAGAGTCATATATAAGCTAGCTTGATGTATTTTCCACTATTGAGCTAAAACATGGATAAGACCTTCATAAATTCCCGTAATAAATTAGCAGACACAAACAAGCAGCCCTTTTCAAAGGGGATGCATACTATTCTTCAGCGAGAGCAGCCACAAGAAGAGCATGAGATGGGATACAAACTTCTTGCACTCGGGACAAATTTGAGATTCATGGGGTTTTCAGTAAAAGCCCTTCGCAAGCTGGAAGAACTTGCTACACTCCTTTCCAAGGTGGATTGATCAGATGGCAAGAGCTTGATTTGGGCTCTAAAACCAACCGTACTTGCCTTAGTAAAACACAAGTATTTGAAACACCCTTGTGAAGGGGTCACACTTCCGGTTGCATCATGTCTCAATGATATCATGGTGTTAACTGCCCCTTTATTCGTTTATAATGATGGCATTACGAGGAGGGTCTTCAAATTGATAATGTTGAAATTTGGTACCGGAGGACAGGTGGTTCCCTTAGGTTGTGATCTTTGGCCTAGGGAAAAGTGTCCAAAAGATTTTAATTTTTCTCCTAAAGTGACTTTATAATTTTAATAAAGTTAAAATCTAATTTAAAAGTGACTTTAAGTGATAAAGTTACTAAGTCTAATTTTAAAGTGACTTTTATAAAATCAATGAAAAATTAGAAAGGAAAAGTGACTTTGGAAATAAATGACTATGTGGGTCTTTATTAAAGTGGGTGAATTAAAAAAATAGAAAGTGAGATTTATATGTGCATTTAATCTCAACCATTGATCTAAATCTATCTCAGCCATTGGATTTAGGGATCACCCAAAAGTCATTTAGGGTTGGGTTAAAGGAGGAAAATGAGGAAAAGATCATTCATTGTTTCATGAGCAGATTGGGAGAAGGAGAGCAAGAGAGCAAGGGAGATTTCTGGACAGGAAGGAGAAAGAGGCAGCAGTTTGACACACATACCAGGCAGCTCTTCAGCGAATCATACAGCTGAAAGAATCATCAATAAAAGACAGATTTTTGCTGAGCAAACAGTGAAAGACAGATTTGTTTTTGCACAGAAATCGAGGCAGCTGATTTTCTGCACAAAAATCGAGGTCCGTACAGCCTGTCCGTACAGTCCGTACAACCATCCGTACCGTCCGTACGGCCGTCCGTATAGTTGCCGTGCAGCATTGTGTTGCTGTTTGGAAATTTCCAGTGGGCTGTGATGCTCAGAAATCGAGATAAGTTGGAAATTTGTTTGCTGATTTTCGCTGAAATTTCTCACTGTAAAAAGGCATTTTCCAGAAATAAAGAAGAGCTCTCAAACTGGTTTTCCCCAAGAGTTGTAGGAGGTTTTTCCAGAGTCACGTTGACAAAAAATATCAGTGTTTTAATGTGTTTTAATAGCTGTTTATTACTGCTGATTTTTATTTCTGCAATTTCCAGCATTCTGTAAATTTTCCAGAATTTGTGTTTTCAGCAAAATTTATTTTTTCCAGCTTGTTGAATGTATGGTTATGGGAAAGGGCATTTAACTACATGGGAGAAATAAGGAGACACTGAAAACCGGGGTGGGAAAACATTTTTTTTTACATGGTATCAGAGCTTGAGTGCTGAAGGGCAGTTTGGGACAGCAAAAGAGAAAAATTACAGCTGCTAATTTTTCACTCAGAAAATTCCAGCAAGCTGATTTTTCATAAACAACAGGTTTATCTTTACTACAACAGTGCTATTTTTCAGTTTAGCACAGCATGATGTCATTGGGATTGAGGGTGGAAGATAGGTTGGATGGGCATACAAATTACAACGTTTGGAAGGAGAGAATGCAGAGTATCTTTGAGGAGGCAGAAGTCTGGGATATCATGGTGCATACCACACAGACCCCTGTTCTTGTGCCTACTGATGCTACTCAGTTGGCTGCTTATAATAAAAAGAACAACAAGGGTAAGAGGCTGATTCTAGACGGAATCAAAGACCATTGCATTCCTCATGTGAGAGGAAAGAGCAATGCCCATGAGATGTGGACAACATTGTCCAATCTCTACCAGAGTACCAATGAGAACTGGAAAATGGTTCTGAAGGAGAAATTGAAAAACATTAAGATGGGTAATGATAGTGCAGCTGGATATCTCACTAAGATTACTAATGTGAGAGATGAGTTGGCAGCGATTGGAGAGGCCATTCCACCCACTGAGTTGGTGCGGATTGCGGTAAATGGCCTCCCCCGTTCATGGATGAACTTTGCTGATGGGGTTTGTGCACGTGAGACCCTTCCCACATGGGAGAGGTTTTGGGATGATTGCATTCAGACAGAGATCAGGAAAGGTCAGCTTGGGGCAGCCAAGCCAGTTGAGCAGGATGAGGATGTAGCGCTGGTGGCAAGAGGCAAGAAAGGCAAAGGGAAGAAGCATGCTTCCACAAGCAGTGGTGGGGGCAAAGGCAAAGGTAAAGGTAAACAGGTAAACACACAGAAGGACTATTCCAAGGTGAAATGTTGGAATTGTCAAAAGATGTGACACTATGCAGTTGTGTGTCTAGAGAAGAAGAAGAAGAAGGGGAAGGACCAGAGTTTGGCAGCTTCAGCAGAGATTGAGGACTTTGCAGGTCGTTTTGACCGGGAGTTTGCGTTCACTATGTGTGAGTCCTCTAGTGCAGGATCACCTGCCATACAGGTTCAGAGGGAGCATGTTTTTCCCTCGATTAGCTGAGCATCTTCAGGTATCTGGTATGTAGACAGTGGGGCTTCACGTCATATGACAGGAGTCCGTGAGTATTTCTCAGAGCTTTCAGAGAGTGGCACTGATGTAGAGGTAGTACTCGGTGATGACAGAGTTGTTAGAGCAGTGGGGGTGGGGACATTGACATTTCAGAGGGAGTCCAAACCTCCCTTGAAAGTGATAGATGTTCTTTATGTGCCAGGGATGAGGAAGAACCTCATATCTGTCTCAGCTTTGGAGGACAGAGGATATGAGGTATTGTTCAGGGAAGGACAGGTGTTGATGTATCCCAGGGGCGCTCCAGCTGATTGAGCTAGAGTGATAGGTGTACGCCATGCAAAGGTGTACAGGTTTGCATTCCAACGCCTTTTGGCATTGAGTAGTAGTACTGACATCAGAGCTAGCAGTTCTGAGCAGTGTGAGATTTGGCACCGCAGGATGGGACATATGTATCATGGAGCCTTGAGGACCTTGTGGGAGATCACTACAGGTATGCAAGATTTCAGTACTGATCACTTTGATACTTGTAGAGGATGTGCTATGGGCAAGTTTGCCAAATCCCCTTTTCCCAGCAGCAGTGACAGCAGAGCGACTGGAATACTTGATTTGATACATTCTGATCTGAGCGGTCGGATGTCTCATGTTTCCTTGAGTGGATATGAGTATTATGTTTTATTCATTGATGATCACTCCAGGAGGACCTGGATTTATTTCTTGAAGACCAAGAGTGAGGTCTTCAAGCGGTTTCAGGAGTTCAGAGCTCTTGTGGAGACACAGACAGGTCGGAAAATCAAGTCCCTGAGGTCGGACAATGGAGGAGAGTACACCCTTGGAGAGTTTGTTGACTATTGTGCGGAGGCAGGCATTAGGAGGGAGTTCACTGTTCCTTACAACCCCAGCAGAACGGGGTTGCGGAGAGGAAGAACAGATCCATCATAGGGGCTGCCAAAGCCATGCTACATGATCAGGGTTGCCATTGTTTTTGTGGGCAGAGGCCTGCAACACAGTTGTTTACTTGCAGAACAGGAGTCCGCATCGTGCCTTGGGGCACATGACTCCGGAGGAGGCTTTCTCTGGAAAGAAGCCTGATATTGGTCATCTTCATATCTTTGGATGCATTACATACTCCTATATACCCAAGGAGAAGAGGACCAAACTAGAGCCCACCGCAGAGAAGGGTATCTTTGTGGGCTACAGTGAGACCTCAAAGGCCTTTCGTATTTACATTCCTGCACAGAGAAGAGCTGTTGTTAGACGGGATGTTAAGTTCGAGGAGGACAGGGCCTTTAGGAGATCACGAGAGTTGGAGTATCTGGATCAGTCAGACCCTCAGCAGCAGTTGAGTCAGTCGCAGGGATCCAGTGGGCAGGGATCAGGAGGATCAGGAGGTACATCTATGAGGATGTCAAGTCCGTCAATGAGTAGTGGCTCGACGAACCAGAGGGGTGGTGCTTCGGGCAGCATGCAAAGCAGTTCACTAGGGAGTCCATTAATGGACAGTTCACATGGTACCTCAGCTTCTACAGGTTCAAGTACAGGCAGGAGGACACCAGACAGACAGTCAGGAATTCAGGCCCCTGATGATGAGGAGGAGGAGTTTCATTCTCCTGTGGAAGAAGCATGCTTAGGGAAGATGAAGCCCAAGTGGCTTCAGGACACCTTGAGAGATGCCACATCTGTTGCTGAGCCGAAGAGGTCGGTCAGAGAGAGTAGACCACCTGAGAGGTTTTGTAGCTATATGGCAATGGCTACCAGCATCCTTGACTCTGAGCCTTCTAGCTACGAGGAGGCAGCTAGCCAGCAGGTCTAGAGAGAGGCCATGCAGGAGGAGTATTCTTCTATCATGAAGAATGATGTTTGGGAGGTGGTGCCGACGCCTGAGGGAAAATCCATGGTTACTTCCAGATGGCTTTACAAGGTAAAGCATGTTGCAGATGGCAGCATTGAGAAATTCAAAGCGAGGTTTATGGCTAGAGGGTTATCCCAGGTAGAGGGAGTTGATTATGAGGAGACCTTCGCTCTCGTGGCTCGATATACTTCGATCCACTCCATTATATCGATAGCAGCAGAGATGGGTTGGAAGATCCACCAGATGGATGTGAAGACCGCATTTCTCAATGGATTCATACAGGAGGAGGTGTACATTGAGCAGCCACAGGGCTTTGAGGTGCATGGGAAGGAGTCCCATGTGTGCAGACTGAAGAAGGCCCTTTATGGCCTGAAGCAAGCTCACAGAGCTTGGTACTCCAGGATAGATACTTATTTGCAGGGGATGGGTTTCACAAAGAGTGAGGCAGATCCGAACCTTTACTTTATTGTGATAGGTGAGGAGCCTCTCATTCTGGTGCTGTATGTGGATGACTTGGTCATTACAGGTGCAGAGAGGCTCATAGAGCACTGCAAGAGAGATCTTGCGACGGAGTTTGAGATGAAGGACATTGGCTTGATGCATTACTTTTTGGGTTTGGAGGTGTGGCAGGAGGAGGGGCATTTCTTCCTGGGGCAGGGGAAGTATATTGTGGACATCCTTAGCAAATTCCACATGGAGGATTGTAGACCCATGTCGACACCGATGATCACCAACTGGAAGAAGCTTCATGCTTCGGATTCCGAGTTTGTGGATCCCACATTGTACAGGCAGCTGATTGGTTCCTTGATGTATTTGGTCAACACTAGACCAGATATCTGTTTTGCAGTCAACACGATGAGTCAGTTTATGTGTGAGCCTAAGAAGGTTCACTGGGTGGCTGCAAAACACATTTTGCGGTACTTGCAGGGGACAGTGGATTATGGTCTGGACTACAGGCAGGGAGATGGAGTGAGATTGGTAGGATACACTGATTCTGATTGGGCAGGTTGTGCTTCTGATAGGAAGAGAACTTCAGGGTGTTGTTTTGGGTTGGGTTCAGCAGTAGTGTCATGGTTCAGCCGGAAGCAGCAGTCAGTAGCACTGAGTTCAGCAGAAGCAGAGTATATGGCAGCGAGTCTAGCTAGTTGTGAGGCCATCTGGCTTCGCAAGATGTTGTTTGGCTTATTTGGTCAGCCGTTGAGACCTTCAGTGATTTACTGTGATAATCAGAGTTGCATTAAACTCACGGAGAATCCAGTATTTCATGACAGGTCAAAGCATATCGGGATCAGATATCATTTCATCAGAGACTATGTTCAGAAGGGAGCTGTGAAGCTTGAGTATATTTCCACTGATGAGCAGGTAGCATACATTCTTACCAAAGCCTTACCACGGGGCAAGCATGTTTACTTCAGAGACAAGATGGGTGTGGTGAGGAACACCTTCCTCGGTAAGAGGGAGTGTTGAAATTTGGTAACGGAGGACAGGTGGTTCCCTTAGGCTTTGATCTTTGGCCTAGGGAAAAGTGTCCAAAAGATTTTAATTTTTCTCCTAAAGTGACTTTATAATTTTTATAAAGTTAAAATCTAATTTAAAAGTGACTTTAAGTGATAAAGTTACTAAGTCTAATTTTAAAGTGACTTTTATAAAGTCAATGAAAATTAGAAAGGAAAAGTGACTTTGGAAATAAATGACTAAGTGGGTCTTTATTAAAGTGGGTGAATTAAAAAATAGAAAGTGAGATTTAAATGTGCATTTAATCTCAGCCATTGATCTAAATCTATTTTCAGCCATTGGATTTAGAGATCACCAAAAAGTCACTTAGATCACCCAAAAGTCATTTGGAGTTATATTAAGGGAGGAAAATGAGGAAAAGATCACATTCGATTCAATTCTTTCATGAGCAGATTGAGAGAAGGAGAGCAAGAGAGCAAGGGATATTTCTGGATAGTGAGCTGCGGAGTATCAGCAGCGGAGTTTCAGCAGCGGAGTAACAACAGCGAAGTTTCAGCAGGGCAGTTTTTTAGCAAGGCTGAGATAAGTTGTAAAAGTTTGCTTGCTGATTTTTGCTGAATATTTTCTTGCTGTAAAAAGGTTTTTTTCCAAAATAAAGAAGAGTTCTCAAACTGGTTTTCCCCAAGAGTTGTAGGGGGTTTTTTCTAGGGTCACGTTGACCAAAAATATCAGTGTTTTAATGTGTTTTAATGGCTGTTTATTACTGCTGATTTTTATTTTCGCAATTTCCAGCATTCTGTAAAATTTCCAGAATTTGTGTTTTCAGCAAATTTATTTTTTTCAGCTTGTTGAATGTAT
>APFE030186744.1:0-10371 GCA_000404065.3 Pinus taeda | reverse complement strand
TGAGGCTAGTCGTGGAAAGAATATAACACACACCCAACACCACTGGACTAGAGTCAAAGGATAACCTCCCACATGAAGTGTGGAAATAAGGATACAATTAGGAGTGGTCAATCATTCAGTTTGCCTTGTGATTCATATTAATATTCCCATAACATTAAATGAAAGCACGTGATTGCTAAAATGGTCACAGTACGTGTTGTATTGTTGACAGATGACTCACCTTCCTTCAAGAAGAATTCTAGATGGCCAAGAGCACTGACCAAAGTAATAGGTGGAGAACTCTGGGACAAAGCTATATGAAGACCATCATAAGGTTGGCATTTCTTTAGCTATCAAATGAGGAGAATTATTTTTTTCTCCTATGGGTTACCCACTTTTGGTGGGTGATAATACCAGACTTGCCCTCTCTAACTAAAGTTTCCAAGTGTTTACAACAACAAATTTGAGTTTCAATAAAAAATCTATTTGATCTAGGGACCAACATTTATTTCTACTAGGTACTTGAGGACTAGACACATTTGCAAATGAATTTGTAAGATCTACGAATATGGTAGCAAAAAATCATAGATTTGAGAACAAATTGGATGGAGCCTTAAATTTCTTCTCATAGAAAGTCAGGGTTACATTGTTGTTGGAGGAAACTAATCTCTAAGATATTAGTGAGCGTGCAATTCAATTGAAGACTTATCTACAATAGTTGGCAACCTTAAATTTCTTCTCATGGAAAGCTAGGGTTACATTGTTGTTGGGTAAAATGATCTCTAAGATATTATTGAGCATGTAGTTCCATTGCAGACTTATATTAGCAATTGGTAGTAAGAAAGGAGGAGGAGGTTAAAGCCAAGCGGGTGATCCTCGATGCAATGAATGATCACTTAATTCCTCACATTTCCAGCAAGAGTACAACGAAGGAGATGTACAATGCCTTAGTAAGCCTCTACTAGAGCAAGAACATTAACAAGAAGACAAACATTTGAAACAAGCTCAAATTCGTAGAAATTTCTAGATCTAAAACAATTACCAATTATCTCATGAAGGCACTTAGATCTATGATCAACATGTAGCAATTGGGTACAAGGTGGAGGACAATGAGCAAGTGAACATAGCCATAAAACCATCCATTGAGGGGGGTTGTGCTCACAAAAATCTTCCAAACCTTGAGAAACTATGGTATCACTGTATCCAAATAGAGACTCGAATGGAGTCAAAAGAAAACAAGAACGCAAATGACAAGAACTTTTCCCTAATGTTAAAATTGGAAACTAGGGCCAAATTTTACTTTGGACAACTCATTTGTTGGAGATGATCATTGCATTGAATTCGTCTTTTCGAAAGGACATAAATCGACCTAAAGATCATCAAATTTGGGCAAGGAAAGGTGTACTTATGAAGAAAATCCCACATATGCACATTTGGACAGATCAGCCCCAATGGTAAATTGGTCACCCTTGGAAGCCTACAAATATAAGTGATCTCAAGCTCATTTTGACATCACCAAGCATCTTCTTCTTCTCTTCTTCATTGATTGGTTTGTACGAGTCTAAAGTTGGGTCTACAAATGAAGTTCACAAAGGTCTAAAATAACAAAGTCTAAAGCTCGTATATGTTTCTACGGTTTTGGGTTATAGTCGTTGGATCGTCAAAGCATAAATTCAGTTGCAATCACTAGCTTGCAAAATCAAGGGAGAAACTAGAAGCCTTTAGTCGCTCACACAACTCCTCCTCTCTGCGACTAGAAAGTTGAAATGAAATTTAACTGTTGACCGAAGTTGACTGTAGACAAGAAAAGTTCTTTTTAATATATATTGGTGTTGGAAACATATTTATGAATGTTATTGGGTTATTTTGCTACATAATATTGTATTGGGCTCATTTTACTCTATGTTCAACATTTTATGACACTCTAATAGAAGAAGAATTTCAAAGGGTTTCCCCCTTGCGGGGTTTTTCCCTGGTTTTTGAAATAACCTAGTGTCTCTTGTTGATGTGTTGATTGTCTCTTTTGTCATTGCAATTATTGTTCTATCTTTAATTAATGTTGATAATTGGAAAGATTAATTGATATTGAAAAGATTGCTAACTGAGGTATTGAATTGGGCTAAAGTAATTGATACAACATAGAACAATCTAAAAATTTAACATGGTATCAGAGCTAAGGTGAAGGACACGCCCAACAGGAGACAAGCATTAAAGCAATCATCTTTGGAAAGTTGAAGGAGCCAATGTAGTCAAATCAAGATGTCTTCCTTCTTCAAGGAAAATGAAAAGTTGGGTGACTCATCTAATTTTGCCACATGGAAAGTCAGGTTGGAGATCATCGCTGACAACAATGATGTTATGACACAATTGTTTTCGCATAAATCACATGATAGAGCATTTGTCGACGCGTTTCAAACCAACCAATGTGGTTCATCATCAGGACAAGATGAAGAATCAGATCTAGCTTTGCATATTAAATAGTCAAAGCAAAACATCCAACCGCTATATTTCTTGACCAGGTAACGGCTATATTGGCTAACGGCTAGATTTGACCGGGAAACGGTTAGTTGGACCGAGAAACGGTTTCCTTTTGGATTACATTCAAGGAAAAGTACCTGGGCTTCCGAGAATGCTTCCACTACTACCAAGAACAAGCACAAGAAAGGTGAGTTAAAAGCAAAACAAATTATAGCTGATGATTTACAAGATAATTTAATTGCATATGTTGGAAATTTGAGGAAGTATATGGACATGTATGATAAGATAGTCGGCATGTATGAAGTCAACAATTTGAATGAAATCGTCTCCTTAAAATATCAACTCAAAGAAACAAAAACGAACAAAGGGGAGTCTGTGCAATCCTATATTATGAGGATCTCTCATCTTAGATATCAATTACAAAGAGTTGGGAAATCTGTGTCTGGCAGGGAATTGGTGATTGTGACTCTAAGAGGTCTCCCTCCTATTTAGGAAAGCTTTATTACTACTATTAGCAACAACAATACCTTCTTGTCATTTGATGAAATTGTTGGAAATCTCACTCAAGGAGAATCAATGATGATATCAAGAGGAAGGATACAAAAGCATGAAGAGGGAGAGCCCGCTGCATTCATCACTCAAAGCAAGAAGAAGAAAGGAAAAGGAGGTCCATCAAATTCAAGAAA
Organism: Pinus taeda; assembly: GCA_000404065.3. Lineage (NCBI taxonomy): Eukaryota > Viridiplantae > Streptophyta > Pinopsida > Pinales > Pinaceae > Pinus > Pinus taeda. The sequence continues at coordinate 7,228 of APFE030186744.1, read as the reverse complement.
GCCTCCACCTTGAGATGCAAAAAGAAGGAATGATAGATCATCATTTCACATTGAATGCTACAATTGTCACAAGAAGGGTCATTATGGTCGAGATTGCCTCAAGAAGAAAAATGGTCCACGCTACAACACTAGAAGCAACAACAACAGGTTTGATGATTGAAGAAGAAGAGATCACCAAAGTAATGATCACAACACAATAGATGGAAGAAGAAGAAGAAGAGATGCTCCTAGTGACCATGAAGAAGATCGTCGTCCCTAAAAGAAGTCAAGGTTCGCTACGTATGAAAGTAATGTTGTAAATCAATCTGAATATATTCTTATTTCTACTCTCACTAGTTCTTCTCCTCCGGATTATTGGGATAGTTGGTTGGTTGATAGTGGGGCCATTCATCAATTCTTTGGGTATAAATAAGTTCCATCTAATTTGGTAGAGAGGGAGTCAAATTTGAAAATTATTCTTGGAGACAACTCCACTCATCCCGTTAAAGGTTTTGGGTCTGTCAAATTTCATCTGAATTCCGGGCAATCTTCTTTGCTCCATGATGTAATGTATGTGTCGGGTTTGAAGAATAATTTGGTATCAATATCCGCTTTAAAAGACAAAAGGATGAGGGTTGCCTTCATCAAGGTAAAGGTTCTTACCTGACCTGTTGGATCACCAATGAGAGATGCATTCACATTAGGATCAAGACATGAAGGACCCTATAGGGTCACTGGAAGACCTCTCCTAGCATTGGTCCATCATACTAATCATCTAACCGAGTTGTGGCACCGAAGATTGGCCCAACTACATTATGATTCTCTTTCAAAGTTGGAGAAATTGGTCTCTAGGATTCCCAATGTTCAAGTCCAACATGATGGAGTATGTCCAAGTCGTGCCAGGGAAAAGAAGACAAGGGGACCATTCCCCTCTAGCGAGAAGAAGACAAATGACATCCTCCATCTTATTCATTCTGACATATGTGGTCTGATGTTGTGTATTCTATTGGTGGTCATCTCTACTACATCACCTTCTTTGATGACTTCTCAAGAAAGACATGGATATATTATTTGAAGCATAAGGATGAAGCATTTGAAATGTTCAAGGAGTTCAAAGATTTGATCGAAAATCAAACAGGGAAGAAAATCAAAACATTTAGGTCTGACATTGGTGGAGAGTACACATCAAAGGAGTTCATTGATTTTTGCAAGAAGGTATCAAGAAAGAGACAATAGTGCCCTATACTCTTGAACAAAATGGAGTGGCTGAAAGAAAGAGTAGGTCCTTTATAGAAGTTGCGCATGCCATGCTCCATGATCAAACGTTGTCACATTTCCTTTGGGGAGAAGCAACGAATTTTGTCGTATATGTTCAAAACAGGGTACCTCATAAAGCATTAGACAACAAGGCCCCTGAAGAAGTATTCATAGGTGTCAAGCCTGATGTTAGTCATCTCAGTACCTTTGGCTGCCCCATATACTTCCATGTGTCGAAGGACAAAAGAAACAAGTTGGAGGCCATGGGAAGAAAAGGTACGTTTGTTGGATATTGTGAAAATTCTTAAGCTTTTAGAATATATAATTAGGGTCAAAGGGAGGTTGAGATTAACAGGGAAAATTCATGGTGACTTCAAAGTGGCTATTCAAGATCAAGCATGAAGTTGATGGTAGCATTGAGAAATATAAAGCAAGGTTCGTGGCCTAAGGATTCTCCCAGAAAGACGCAAAAGATTGTGATGATATATTTGCACCTGTGGCTCGATATACAACCATTTGTTCGATACTTTCCCTTGTCGCAAATCAAGGATGGACCCTTTATCAAATGGATGTGAAGACTGCATTCCTCCATGGCATGTTATGGGAAGAATTGTACGTTGAACAACCACAAGGATTTGAAGTAAAGGATTGAAAGACACATGTTTGCAGGTTGAAGAAGGCATTGTATGGTTTGAAGCAAGCCCCCAGAGCATGGTATGCCTGGATAGACAGTGATTTGACGAAGTCAAGATTCACAAGAAGCAATGTCGAATCCTAACCTCTACTTCTAGGTAGTCCAAGGTATGTTGTTGATTTTGGTTTCATATGTTGATGATCTATTCTTGATAGGTAGCGAGCCCCTGATGATCGAGTGTAACATGGAGGTAGCCTCTAAATTCGAGATGAAGGACCTTGGACTCATGCACTATTTTCTAGGCCTTGAGGTGTGGCAAAGGCTCATTGATATTTTCCTTTCACAAGGAAAACATGTTGTGAAGTTGTTGGAGAGATTTGGAATGACAGAATAAATGCAAGTCCCTACCCACATTGATGGAAATGAGATCAAGAAGTTATTTGGAGAGGTTGTCGAACTTGATATGGCGAATCCATCCAAGTATAAACAGTTGATTGGGGCTCTGATGTTCCAAGTGAACACCTGTCCAGACATATGCTATTGAGTTAATACGTTGAGTCAATTAATGACTGAGACTCTCCATGCACATTGGATCGCTACCAAACACATTTTGAGATATTTGCATGGGACGATCTCATTTGGTCTAAGATATTTTGCTGAAGACATTCGACTTCATGGATTCACTAATGTTGACTGGGCAGGAAATGTTATCGACGGGAAGAGTGCGTCTGGATGTTGTTTTAGCCTTGGATTGCCATAATATATTGGATGAGTAGGAAACATAAATACGTAGCATTGAGTATCGCCGAGGCAGAGTACATTGTTGCTAGAATGGCTAGCTACAAAGTAGTTTGGTTGAGGAAGCTCTTTGGAGAGCTATTTGAGGAGGGCCTAGACACTACAATGATATATTGCGACAACAAGAGTGGGATCCATTTGGCAAAAAATCTCGTATTTCATGACAAGTTCAAGCACATAGAGGTTGATATCACTTCATTCGAGACATGGTGCAGAGAGGAGCCGTTAGACTCAATCACACATCGACAGATGAGCAGATTGCAAATATTATCACCAAGGCTTTACTAAAAGGAAGTTCTTAGTCTTCAAAAAGCAGCTTGGAATGATGAATGTGCCCCTCTTGATAAGGGGCATCATTGATCGAGAACACTGAGCCAACTCTTCCCCCTTGTTTGAGCTCCCAGGGTGAGGAATTGAGATGGAGGGCTCATGGGGTTGAGGGATCTCTTGACAATAGGGTCGTAGATGTTTCCCCCCTATCTACCCATAGGATTGGAGATGTTTCTCCCCTATCTTGATCTTTGCATTGTATACCCTAGTTGGCATCATACCCACAAGCTAGGCTAGTTGGGAATACCACTCCCCCTCCAGCCAATGAGTTGAGAGTGTACTTGGAGGGGTACAACCCAAGAAGATTATGATGCAGGTGTTCTACCACATGACTCTTCAGGGTCATTGTTGGGAAGATCAGTAGGCAATAGGATGGGCTGAGATGTGCTCCCCTATTTCACCTATTGCTCAATATGGGGTTGTAGATGTTTAGCTCCCCCATGAGATTTTGGGTTGAGAAGTGCTCCCTGATGTGGTTTCAGGTTGAGATGTGCTCCCTCATATTGTTTTCGGATTGAGATGTGCTCTTTGAAGATGTAAAGGGTTTGGGTTGAGATGTGCTCCATGGTCTGGTTACAGGTTGAGATGTGCTCCCTAATATTATTTTTAGATTGAGATGTGCCCTTTGACGATGTAAAGGGTGGTAGCTTCAGCTCTCCGATGATTCTTCTTCTTTAGATTCAAGAATGTTTCAACAACTAGAGTTGAGCAGAGATGGGACATGATATGACTATAGGATATAGATGACATGATGCAAGTGGTATTCTCCCTAGTTGAGAGGGAGTGTTAAAATTGGAAAATAGGGCCAAATTCCACTATGGACAACTCATTTGATGGAGATGACAATTGCATTTAATTCCTCTTTTTGAGAGAAACAAAATTGACCAAAAGATAATCAAATTTCGACAAGGGAAAGTGTACATACGAAGAAAAGCCCACATATGCACATTTGGATAGGTCGGCCCTAATGGTAAATTGATCGCCCTTGGAAGCCTATAAATACAAGTGACCTCAAGCTCATTTGGACATCACCAAGCATCTTCTTCTTCTCTTCTTCATTGATTGGTTCGCACAGTTCTGAGGCTAGGTCGACAAAAGAAGTTCGCAAAGATCTGAAATTACAAGATCCAAAGCTATTATCTATTTATAGGGTTTTGGGTTACAGTCGTTGGCTCAAAGGATAAATTCAGTTGCAGTCGATGGATTGCAGGCTCAAGGGAATGACTGGAAGCCTTTAGTCGCTCGCATAACTCCTCCCTGAGACTGGAAAGTTGAACTGAAATTTGACCATTGCCCGAAGTTGACCGCAGATAGGAAAAGTTGTCTCTAATATATATTGATGTTGGAAACATATTTCTGAATGTTATTGGGTTATTTTTCTGGATGATATTGTATTGGGCTCAATGTACTCTCTACTGAACATTTTATGAAAATCTAATAAAAGAAGAATTTCTAAGGGTTTTCCCCTTGTGTGGTTTTTCCCTTGTCTTTGACCAAACCTAACGTCTCTTGTTGATGTGTTGATTATCTCCGTTGTCATTGCATTTATTGTTCTATCTTCAATAACTATTGATGATTGGAAATATTAATTGGTATTGAAAAGACTGTTAATTGAAATATTGAATTGGGATAAAGTAATTAATATAATGTAGAACAATTTGAAAATTTAACACCTAATTAGACAAAGGGTTCCTATAAGAGTAAGGGAAAATCGAGGTGTTAGCTAACAACTAGAGAAAAAGGTCTTGAGTAAAATCTATTGGGGTACATTGCACTCAACATTTCATTAAGACCTCATTATGAACTACATTTTAGCCATCATTAGACCATCTTCATACATTATTAGGGGCACATATAACCACTTTTCATTCACTACTAGACATTCATATCATTAGGGATATTTTCTACATTTAGTGTTTTCCATTATTAGCAACTCTATTTCTAGTAGGGGTGACACCTGGGATGAAACACGCTGTTAACTAGAAATTGCTTGAACGATTGCTAGAAATCCATGCACCCCAAGTCTGGTCTATGTTTTGACAATTTTAGAAAACATAAACACAGTGCAATGCCTAACTTTGAAACTTTTACACACTAGAAAACACAATAATTAGATCATACACAAAACACATAATTTTATTGCCAAAACTAATTTCTTATCAGTCCTTTAATAAGGGCTCTAGGGCTCTTGTACCAAGGAAAATAGCCATTTACAATCCCTAGAAATATTCCCAAATGTAAGACAAGACACATCTCAATTTTCTTGCAGTGAGGGTTAGTCCTTCAAGCCCTCACTGCCCTACAAACAATGTTTGTGACTGTCCTTTACAGCAAGACCCCTACAACAATTCACCACCTTGTTGCTGCCACTTTAGGATACTATTGTAGAACCAAGGGGTTTATCCAACCCTCTCAAATCCTTGGACCACCTGTAAACTTCCTTCTATGCTGATCCACGCTGCTGAGGCTACCTCCTATAGACCTCAAACCTCACACGTCTCCCACAGGCCTCAACGAACCTCCCTATAAATACAGATAATACTCAACAGACCTACGACCTTTCCTTCTATTGTGGACTGATGTCCGAACCTCTAAACAGCAACCCCTGACCTTTCCTTTTGCTACAGGTTATTCTTGCCATAGGTTCGATCTGCTGCTCCTTTCTCAGCAAATCAGCGCCCCACTCAAACATCCATTGTTCTCCTCTCCATGGTTGACCTCAAACCTCTACATTGGATTCTAATTTATGTCTTTAAAAGGCTGCAATACTAGGGATCAAAATACCATGGGTCAATACCAAGGTTCATCAAAAGACGATGGGTCTTAGCCCATACACTCGTAAAATTTCATCTTATGAGTGTTTCTCCCTCACAAGCCTAGCACCAAGGGCATCTGAGAGTACCTACCTATGCTACCAAATTTCAACAAGGATGACATGGATATTTCCACTCCCTGATGCGTAGGCCTCCCTCTTCTGAATGCGCAATTCCTCCCTACGTTTTAGCAGTTAGCCACCATTTCTCTCTATCCTCCCCTTGTTAGTTGACTTTAATCCAATCTTGGAGTTTACTTGCTTATTTTTTTGTGTGAACGAGTTATTTATCAGTTCTAACTATTTCTAAATCCACTTACTTCCATTTTGCTCCATTTTAGGCTATTTTTCTAATTTCTTGGTCTCCTAGTCTAATTTTGACTTACTTACCAACTACATAAACTGCTTTTGATTGCAAGCTCTTGGAATCCCAATATAGCTTGAATTGTTTTTCCTCTTGGAGAGGTTGTATAATGAGGTTATGTATATAGATAGGACATCAACAGTTGATCATCAAGTATTCACCTAATGTGTCTTAATTCAAATTTTCTCTTTTGTTATTTAGTGATTTTTCTAACAATTTTTCTCTCTTCTCTCTTGTTTTTCAAGTAGCTAGTCTAGTATTTTTTCACATCTAGATTTTGTGTCTGTGATTAAAATCCTAGAAAATCAAATACTTCATTTGTCATAAGTTCAGACATTATGCATCACAATATCCAAAGAAGAAGAAGAAGGGCAAAGGGACGCAATAGTGGAAGCAAGGGCAGCCTCAACAAAAACTCAAATGACCAATTTTGCTGCAAAGTTTGAGATTGATTTCCCATTGGATTCTTGTTGTCTACAAACACAGTTCCAAGGAACATGTGATATGGGGACAGTGGGGAATCTCATCATATAACATCAACTTTGTGGTTGTTTATGATTCTAACAAAGTAGGACTTAGCAATACATGTCGAGCTTCGTGATGATGCCAAGTATTTCAGTAGCTGGAGTTGGTTCGATCTCATTCCAAATCGAGTTAGAGAGATCTTTGGACTTAAAGGACATGTTGTGATCTCTAGGGATCATGAAAAATTTGCTTTAAGTTTCAGTCATGGAGGATAAAGTTCTTGCAGTGGAGATCAAGAGAGGGCAAGTATCTATTAGGTTGAAAGGATCTATACCACACTTAACTCAGGTGATTGTTGTTAGAGAAGGTAATTTGTACAGGTTACAAGATGAGCCTATTCAAGCATCGGTTCAAGGGAGTGACAGCTTGTGTAAGTTGTGTCACAAGAGGATGGGGCACCTACATTATAGAGCATTCTCCATTCTGAGGGAGACGGTCACAGGTCTTCCAGATTCAAACATTGACCAATAAGGCATATACAAATGGTGAGCGCTTGGCAAGTACATCAATGTTTCTTTCCAAAGTAGCA
>APFE030186743.1:25097-51111 GCA_000404065.3 Pinus taeda | reverse complement strand
GAAGTCCCGACCCGATATCTTGGACCCGATGGGTACTCAACATTTTGCTTCATAATATTTCGGGTCCGCAAGTGGCTCGTTTTATATATATATTTTTATGCATATATTATAATATATATATCGGAGGTATCGGGGCATGTGTTATCGGGATTTCGGTATCGGGGAAAACCATCGGTGCACATAAGTTGTGTCATGGGATGAAGTCCCGACCCGATAAGAGTTTCAAAAGCATTTTGGATAATGTTGATGTGAAAGCCTGGGAAATGATTTTGACGTGAAGTGAAAGTCTTCTTACCACCGTTTATTTCAGTAAGACAATAAATGCTATTTACTGTGGTCGGTAAGTTCTTTGGTGAAGTTTTTAATTTTTCCTGAGCGGGAGTATGGGCATAGAGAGTATGGGCATAGAAAAATATCAGTAAGACCAATTAATTCTTACTGTCTTCTTTTTACGGAAGTATGGCAATGTAAGTCCTTTCTCTGGTAGTCATATATTAATGTAATTTTTGGTAAATGATTTTGTAAGGGGATGTGAGGCACAACAGTGCGAGTGAAAACATTCTGAATATGCATTCTGGAGTCACGCAGCAGCGTGAGTAAAAACTCCTGTGTAATTTTTTTTAAGTGGAATGCAAGCGGTGAATCCCTCTGTGAGAGAGGAAGTTTATAACTTGTAAATGCATTTCTTTTTAATATAAATCCTTGGTGTGTAAACATTGTTCTGTGTGCTCAGAATCTTTTATGTTTCCCCTGTGATTAAAATTCCTGTGGAGTGAAAACAGAGCATTGTCTCTGTGTATGAATTTCTATTGTTTTTGGGATTTTACCAGAAAAATATCCAACATTGTAGAGATTGGCAACCCTGGAAATGACTTTCATCTTCTCCTTCAAGAACAGAAAGTGAGTTTTCCCCATTCTCTCTGTCATCGAATTCAACCAACACAATTATAAATAAAGGAAATAACGAGATTCCCACCCAAAACTTTGGTGTTAAGATAAAGATTTGTTCGCCTTATTTATAGCAATTCATAGAGACACAAGTTTGAATGCTGCAGGAGAAAGTAGCTAATGTGCAGTTATTGTGTACGTACAAGATTCACCATATAGTATTTTATTACGTACGGTTCGTAATGCAAAGATGATGCTCAATTATCATTCGAGTGGACAGGAGGTAACGCGTACAAGAAATCAATGAATGAAGCATACCAATAAACCATTACAGTGCCAGCGATCTATCCCCATCAGTAATAATGAAAATTCACATTCAGGGATTGAAGATTGAATCTAGCTTTTTGGATGTTTTCAGACTGAGAGGACTCGAATTTGACATTCTATGTGACGCTCTTTTAATTTTTAAACGTATTTGATGTCGATTCAAAATTTCGTGAGGTCACCTTCAAACTTTTGAGGGTACAAAATTTTTGAAATCATAGTTTTGATAGGTAACCATATAAGTCATTCCTCATAAATGTAGTAATGAATCTTGAAACCCTAAAGGTAAGCATAAGTTACAGCTATATTTTGGGGGCAAAGACTAGGTTAATAGTTACTATCTCAAATCTAAGGATATTAAAAAAATTATGATTGGTTTTTTTCTTATAATATATACAAACTATTGTTCCTAATTCCACTAATAAATCCTTTTTCCGAGTCATTTAATTTTTGCATAAAATTCACTAACTTGCCATTAACGTAAAATGAAGAGTTAAAAACAAAAAAACTAACCCGTCACCAAACTTTCAGTTGATAGGCGAAGTAAATACCAAATCACAGACCTGGAGAGGGTTCTTGCAAATTTGGAATTCCATCATCAAAATTATAATTTTTGACAATAGTCGGTCCAGGGAATTTTGAATGCTCGAGTGTGCTCTCCTGGAACAAACAGACATGGTGGGCTTCGGGCTCCAGGTTTTCAAGAGACATAAAGGGCCAGTGCACCTATAAAAGTGTTCTTGATCTGTGACGCACGCGTTAACAGACGACGATGATGCATGTGCCTCGTCTGATTTGTTAACTGTTCAACTGATTTGCAATTGTACAGTAAAGTCACATGTAACGGTTGGTCGGCCTGTCAGGTGAACGGCCTACAAAAGGCGTATTCTATTTGTTAGATATTTTGGATGGTTTTTTTTTTTTCTTTAATAATCTGGTCGTGAGTGGTGGGATTTGTTGAAATGATAAGTTCAGATATTTTTCATAGTGCGAATCCAAAATTTCACCAACACTTTTTAATAAGATTTCCGGAAAAAAAAAAAAAAAAAAACTTCAAAACGTGTTTACACAACCCACGAGCAAAATCTGATGTCCCGTCATATGCGAATCGATGGAAATAACATACAGTGAGTTCAAAAGAAAACTGTTTAGAAAGAACCCTGGGGTTCACACTATTGTCATTATACAATATTTCTGGTGTTGGTTGACTAGTGCAGTTGCATCAGTTGAATAGCTGATAAATGTTGATAGACCAAACCTCATCTTTCGCCACTAAGCGGTATGATAGCAGGCCCCTCTGGTGGTCTGCTTTATATGCCCAGGATTTTTTTGTCTTTTATGGAAGGTTTTTCCTTTAATGGTTAGACTCGCATTTTTTAAGCCATCCAAGACCGTGTGCGAGCCAAACAACCCCCTCCCATCCCTTCCGCCTGCCCCTACCCCTACCTCTCCCCCGCATGTCTCAAAACAATTAGCGGAAAGATCCTTTTCAGGTTTCAAAGTAAAATGATTTTTAGCACATTATGTTGATCATTTCCGTTTAAAGTGGCTCCCTACCAAAGGCATTTAAAGTCGTATATTCTTTAATAGATCTGTTATATAACACTTCTGCTGGTTATATATATGTTATATTTATAACTCACATGCACAAACACAATTTCAATTGCCACGATGCCTTACACGAGTGCTGAAGGATCCACAGCACTCTACCGAGGATTCACACCGAAGGGTTGGGTCCAAATTCCGGAGTTGGGGTTATCTTCCTTAGCTGGTTGTCAATAATATTAGACCCGACCTCTGAATAGTCTTTTTCAAATGTTGGATCAACTTTGTCCGAAGGCTTGGCGTTAAATGGAGCCCAATTTATTATTATTAGAAATAATGCTTTCAAGTCATGTGTACTTGTTAGAAATGGAGCCAAATTTATTATTATTAGAAATAATTCTTTCATGTGTAGTTGTGAGAAATGATGCTTTTACTTCTTATGTAATTGTGAATTTTCAACACTAATCTAGAAATTGTTGGTTCCTATGTAATGAGTTTCAATTATGATCTAGATAAGTAAAAGTCATCATGTTGTCATATACATTGTAATGAATAATAGTAGTCGTGCAATCTCTTTCTTCTTATCTGTAAATTTGTAACATAATATGGAGCCTCTTCTAACCTGACTCCTTCACGAGAGCCTTGAATTTATTGATCTTGTATAAATTAGGGTACAAAATTGTATTGAAATTAGGCTACAAAATTGTGTTGAGTAGAGTGTTTGTTGTGAGTAAATTTTGTTTTTGTGTGTTGATATAAGTCGTTAAAATGTAGCGTGTAAGGGATCATGCATGTGGCTCAGAGCCGGTGCATATAGCGGATTGTGAAGACAACATGAGTCGGTGCATAACGGATTGTGGATTAGAAGGTTGGCTAATCTTGCTATCGCAGCCACGTCTATGGTCCTTACAATTGGCCAAGAAAGAGTGTCGTGGGATTATTGCAAATGAGAGATCAGAGTTAGTGAACAGAGATCTGAAAGGCCTAGTCTCATATCTGGATTGGTAGAGAGAGTGTGATTTGCACTGATCAATCTGAGTAAGAGCCCATACAATTTAGTAAACTGTGAAATGTTGCTTGTTCGATAACGTGATCTGTGTGCTGTCATCACTGAGGAATTATTGAGAATTGGCCTAGCAAGAATGACCTGGCGTGATCTGATCTTATCATATTTGATTTTACTTTTTGTTTTTATAGTTTAAGTATGTTCTGAGCACAATCCAATTATTCTGAACCTCCAACCATTTCAGGCTGCGAATTGTTGTGGGAAGCAGAAGCCCTTGTGGTCTGAGAGTTGTCGCCATTATTTGTGGTGAGAAAGGGCTTTGCGTTGGATCTGTGATCGGGGATCTAAATTCAGTAAGCAGGGCCTAAGTTTCTCCTTGTGCGGATTTTGGATTTCACGGGAATCCCCTCAAGGAAGAAAGCGTTGTAGGGTAGATCTCGTTGATTATGCAGAAATCGTAAAGTGATAGGTGGCACGGGTGTTGTGAGGCGAGACTTTGGTTTTGTAAAATTAATTCTAACCATGGCCTTAACCATGGCCTAAACATATTGACAACAACTATACTTCTTGTTGTTAGATGGATTTTTGGAGGTTGCGGATTTGTTTGCAGGGAAGTTCTGAGCAGGAGTACGAGTTCTCCATTCCACAACACGCGTATGAGATAGTTAAAGTAAAATGGATATTTAGTATAGAGTTCCTGAAATATATGGTCAAGCATTCCTCCTCAACCTGGGCAAGTTCAGAAAACCATTCATTTGATCTAATCTCCCATCTTGTGTCTTAATGATTTGATATGACAGGTATTAATGAGTCAAAATGTATGTTTTAGTTAAATATGAATGTAAAAGTCTTTTTGCATAATAGGATGTAGGTTTGAGGATGTAGGCGTGAAAGGCGAAGAGAGAAATCATGAAGCAAATATTGGTGGACGTATGGAAACAATTTGTTACAAAGTTTTGGAGAGATACTCCCCAATCTCTAGTGAAGTGTAAATACGAGTAAGAATTTTTTTTTTACTTGGAGTTGTAACCTCCATTTATCAAGGGAATGTTTTTTCATATGTTTTGATATTTTAATATAAAGTATGATTTGTTGCCATATGGGTTTAAACCTTCGAGTCTAATTTTAGAGTAACCACTTTGTTTTACTATGTTCTACAGTGAGTCATCTTTTATGTTTTTACAAGCTACTGTCATTTTCTCGTGATCTCTGAGAGGCATAAACAACTCTCCTCTGCCTTGTAAAATTTTTCACATGGTACCAAAGCTGGTTAAACTTTTTAGTGTAAAAACCAGTGTTTTTACTGGGAGTTGAAATTTGTTTTGAAGACACATGGTTTTTTTGGAGCGAGCAGTGAGAATTTTTTTACAGTGAGAAATGGAAGCATCAAGCACAATATTTACTAGTCCTCAAATACCTAAGTTTAATAGAAAAAATTATGACAATGAAGACTCTGTTTTCTTCTCAAGACATTTGGGATTTGGTGGAGAATAGTTTTGAAGAACTAGCAAATGCAATAGCATACAATGCCTTGACACAATGAGAAAGGTATTTGTTGAGGGACAGCAGGAAGAGGGATGCAAAAGCCCTCTTTGAAATCTTTCAAGCAGTCCATGAAAGTATTTTCCCAATGGTTACAACAACAAAATTTTTTAAGCAAGTGTGGGACACCCTCAAGACAACCTACCAAACATCGCAAAAATGAAGACAACAAAGCTACAAATACTGAGGGATTTTGAGACAATTTGTATGAAAGAGTTTGAGAATATAGACTCATTTTTTATTAATTGGACTTATTACTCAAATCAGATCTCATGGTGAGACACTTGAGGAAAGGATATTAGTTCAGAAAGTGTTGAGAAGTCTTCCAGAAAGGTTTGATACCATTGTTGTGTTCATAGAAGAGACAAAGGATCTCTCTACATTTTAGTGGATGAGCTTCATGATCATTGGTTACTCAAATCAGATCTCATGGCGAGACACTTGAGGAAAAGATATTAGTTCAGAAAATGTTGAGAAGTCTTCTAGAAAGGTTTGATACCATTGTTGTGTTCTTAGAAGAGACAAAGGATCTCTCTAGATTTTAGTGGATGAGCTTCATGATCATTGGTTTCTCATGAACATAGACTGAATAGAGCAACAAGCTCCTCATTAGAGCATGCCTTCAAGACACAAGTTTCATTTGGTCAAGGCAGAGGAAGAGGAAGATCAAATGATAGAGGAAGAGGAAGAACCCCACATAGAGGTAGAAGAGGTAGCCCTTTGAGCTCAAGTGGAAGGGGCAGCAATCAAAATCCAGGTCAAGGCCTAAGCCAAAATCAAGCACAAGGTTAGAGGTATGATAAATCTCAAGTCCAATGTCATTACTGTAAGAAGTATGGTCATTATGCAACTGAATGTAGAAAGAAGCAATATGACATAAGTAACAAACCAAGTGTAAATTTCAAAAGGAAAATCACAACCATGATAGCATGTTCTTAGCTTGTAATGTAGCACAAAGAAAACAAAGTGATGTATGGTTTCTAGATTCAGGGTGTAGCAACCACATGTCAAGGAACATAGAAATGTTTTCCAATTTAGATGAAAGTGTGAAATCTGAAGTGACATTAGGGACTGATAGCGAAGTCTTTGTCATGGGGAAAGGTAGAGTCAATATTCTAACAAAGAAGGGGGAGAAGAAACACATGTCAGATGTTTATTTTTTCACTGATCTGAAGCATAACCTCATAAGCATTGGAGAGCTCATGCAAAAGGGATACAATGTATTTTTCAAAAATGAAGAGTGCATAATTTTGGTTAAGCCTCAAAGTAGACAATTGATCGCAAAGGTTTAGATGAAAAGAAATATAATGTTTCCCCTAAAAATAAGATCAGATTCGGTGGAAGGGGGTGCACAAGAACAATTATCAATGAACTCACAAGATGATGAAAGAAAAGTTGCAGCTGTCATGCAAAAAAACTTTCAAGCAAAGGTCAAAGATGAAAATTTGTTATGGCATTCGAGATTTGATCATCTCAATTTTGGTGGTTTGAATTTGCTGCATAGGAAAGGCATGGTGAAGAGGTTGCCACTCATACAAAAACCGGACAACCTATGTGAAGGATGAATCGTGAGAAAACAACATAAAGAGACATTTCTAGCAGGAAAGTCAATAAGAGAAAAGCAACCTTTGGAGATTGTCCATTCAGATTTGTGTGGGCCAATGCAGACACCATCAATTGGTGGCTGCTACTATTTTTAGTTTCATAGATGATTATACAAGGAGGACATGGGTATGCTTCCTAAAACAGAAAAGTGAAGTGTTTGAGTGCTTCTGTCAATACAAAATTCTTGTTGAGGAGAAATGTGGACACTACATCAAAGTCTTGAGGACTAATAGAGGTGGCGAATACATCTCAGATGACTTCCTTCGTTTTTGCAGGGAGCATGAAATTCACTAGCAATTTACAACAAGGCATACACCTCAGCAAAACTGTGTCACGAAAAGGAAGAATAAGACCATTATGGAAATGGCAAGCAGTATGTTGAAGGCAAAACATTTGCCAAATTATTATTGGGTTGAAGTTGTCACTTGTTCAACATATATCATGAACAGTTGTCCAACCAAAAGTGTCTCGAATGTAGTTCATGAAGAGGCATGGAGTGGAAGAAAGCATGGTGTCACTGACATGAGAGTGTTTGGATGTGTGGTGTATGCACCTCTCTTGGATGAGTTGAGGAAGAAATTGGACAACAAGGAGGAAAAATGCATATTTTTTGGATATAGTGATGAATCCAAGGCACATAAGCTCTGCAATCCATCAACCAAGAAGGTCATAATCAATAGAGATGTGCAGTTCATAAAAGAGGAGGTATGGGATGGAATTCTAGAGAAGAGAGTCAATGTGAAAGCATGTATACCACATAAAGACAAAGAGCAATTGACGACATCAAGCAATTCCTCAATTGTGACTCCCTATTCTGTTCTCAAGCACAACAAAGTAGTTAGCAAGTAACACTGTCAAAAAATAATAAGAGAATGTCGCGGAGTCAAGAAACTACTTCTCCAAGCACGCCACAAAGAAAAATTTAAATGAAATTCATCAGAAAGATGAAGTTGATAGCAGCTTTGGTCTAAATTTCTTATTTGCATTTTTTTGTCATGTAGATGACCCAATCCATTTTGAGGAAGCGATCAAGGAAGAAAAATGGGTTGCAGCAATGGAGGAAGAAATAGAAGCAATAGAAAAGGATGATACATGGGAGTTAGTGGACCCTTCGCAAGGAAATGAAGTCATTGGAGTGAAGTGGGTCTATAGGACCAAGAGAAACGTTGAGGGGAATATTAAAAGGCATAAAGTGAGTCTAGTTGTCAAAGGTTGCAAATAACAACATGGAAGAGATTATGTGGAGACATTTGCACCAGTCATGAGGATGGAGACAATGCATACAGTCGTGTTGATTGTAATGCATCATAGATTGAAAGTGTATCAAATGGACATAAAATCAACATTCCTGAATGGAGTATTGAAAGAGGAAGTTTATGTTTCTCAACCACCTGGTTATGAGGTAGAAGGCCAAGAAGACGAGGTGTATAGGTTGAGGAAAGATCTCTATGGGCTAAAACAAGCACCACGTGAATGGTATAGCATGATAGATGCTTAATTGTTGGACAATGGCTTTGAGAAATGTGATGGAGAGCCTACTCTCTACATCAAAGAGAGTGATGGTAAGCTTCTTATTGTTGTCTTACATGTATATTATTTAATCTTTATAGGCAGTGATGATTTCCTCGTTTCTGATTTCAAAGAAGTCATGAAAAGTGAATTTGAAATTACTAACTTGGGGTTGTTAAGGTTATTTTTGGGCATAGAAGTGAAGAAAACATAAAATCGTATTTTCATTTCCTAAGCAAAGTATGTAGCAGACATTTTGGAGAGGTTTAATATGATGAACAACAAGCCCACACCAACTCCAACTATCATGGGGCTGAATTTGAGCTAAGAAGATTGCAGCAGCAATGTCAATATGACATTATACAAGAGTATGGTGGGAACCTTGATGTATTTGACCACCACTAAGCCTGATATAATGTATGCAGTAAGCCTAGTGTTTGTTTTCATGGATACACCCAAGGAGACACATTGGAAAGTATCCAAAAGGATTTTACAGAATGATAATGGGACAAAACAATATGGTATTTTGTACACCACAACAAATGATTTTAGGTTGGTTGGTTACATTGATAGTGACTGGGTAGGATGTGTTAATGATAGAAAAAGCACATTATGATACTTTTTTTCATTTGGGTTCTAGATCCATTTCCTGGGCCTCCAAGAAGCAGCCAATAGTGTCATTGTCAACAATAGAAGTTGAATATGTCATTGTAATAACAACAACGTGTCAAGCATTTTGGATGAGAAGGATGTTGAGGGATCTATGCCATGACCAAGAGGGAACAACAACTATTTTATGCGACAACACTTCCGGAATTACACTATCAAAGAACCTATAATTTTCACAAGAGGACAAAGAACATTGATGCAAAATATCATCTTATTATAGAGTTAATTAACAATCGTGAAATTATGTTGCAGCACACCTTGTCAAAGGAATAGTTCGCTGATATTTTCACAAAGCCATTGGCACCTGAAAATTTTGTTTATCTTAGAGACAGTTTGGGAATTGTCAATAACAAAACCTGAGATTAAGGGGGAGTGTTGGAAAATTAATCCCAAAGCATTGACTCTGCAACTATTACTTGCAGTCTGCAACCTCTGCAAGTTCATAAAATAATTCATTTTTTGTAATCGCCCATCCTATGTCTTAATGATTTTCTCTCACATGTATTAATGAGTAAAAATGCATGTTTTAGATAAATATGAATGTGAAAGTCTTTTATCATAGTAGAAAAAGGGTCAAGGATGTAAGTCTGAGAGGTGAAGAGAGAAAATCATGGAGAAAATATTGGTGGGCACATGAAAACAGTTTGTTAGAGAGTTTTACAAAGAGTTACTTTGCAACCCCTCGCGAAGTGTAAATCACAATAAGAATTATTTTTTACTTGAAGTTGTAGCCTCTATTTATCAAGCGAATGTATTTTCATAAGTTTTGATATTTTAATCTAAAGAATGGTTGGTTGTGATATGGATTTAAACCTTTACGTCTAGTTTTACTACAACCATTCTGTTTTACTTTGTTCTACATGTGTCATTTTTTGTGTTTTTACAAGCTCCACTCTAGTTGCGATTTGCTCGCCGCAACTAAAGATTTGATCTCCGCAATTGATTTGTTGAGGCACAAAATCCTCTTCTCTACCCTCTAAAATTTTTAACGTTTGGTTCGGGCGTTGTAGAATTCCAAAGGATTGCCTACCTCGTGAGCCAGGTTGTGTGATGTGGAATACATCAAGAATATTGGTTGCGGGACTAAGGTTCCTTATTAGAATATGATGAAATAATTTGATTTTCTATGTTGCCTGCTTGATGTTTGCAAACCCTTAAGGTGTTTGTGTTTCTTGTGGTTGGGTGGGGCTTATGCACTAGTGAAGATTTAAATGTGGAAATGAAGGATGCTAAAGAGGATTGTTTTTACTCGATTTTAGGTATGGAGAAGACCTACTCAACCTTGGATGTCTAATGCGCTTACAGGAGATTGGCCATGAAATGGAATCCAGACAAGCTCAATGCCAAGCACTACCGAAAATATAGAAGTTCATGTATGTTTTTATTTATTCTTAAGCGGCATCCTGTTGATTCCATTGAGATGCCATGGTTATAGATGAATAATATCATATTGTGTGATTTGTGATGAATATATGTAATTATATATGAATATATCCTCTAGATGTAACTGTTGTGATGAATAATATCACAGTGTGTGATTTGTGTTGTGTTGTGCAATATCTCCCTGCTTATCTCTGAATTTCTAACAATTATTGAGCTCAACTACCCAACTATGGTCTGGCCCAACTCAAAAGAAACCATAAAAACACATTCATTTTCCTCAAAATAGACATCTCAAATCACATGATTTTCATAATGAGTTGATTACAAATACGAGATTTTTTTCGAAACAAAATATTCATAAGGCTTTCCTCTTGAGCAAGATTTTTCTTAGCTCTCTTTTAACACTACCACAAAGGTTTTTGTTACATATTCCTTTTGCTACGTGATCATATAGTGAGACAAATAGATGATCTCACACCTAGCAAAAATTGACCATATATTACTCAGGAGAATGCTCTAACAGGTAGAGTGGGAAACCATTTCCTAGGCAATAGAGTTGAAGCACATGAAAAAACACATCGGCTAAATAACCCTTCTTTCTTACCTCTCATAGGGCGTATTTACACAAGTGTTGATGTTGAATATCAATCTAAATATCATTCCTATTGAGAACATATGAACCAACCTTCGCTCTCTCTACTTTGTCAATCCTGGGATTCAGTATTCAAATAACCATAAACACATTCGTCTTTTTACAGTCGTTTAGAATAAGCACGAGCATGTGATTCTTCTTTGTTGAATCTTGTTTAAGCATAGTGATTTTAATGAAACTCCCTCGTGTCCAACCCTTCACATTCTTCTATACACTGATTGTGTTTACCAAGTAAATTTAGGTGGATTCTCTCTTTTTTTATTGACTTTAGGACCATGCAGAGCATTAATGCACATATGCCAGAGGAAAACGTGGATCAATTTTAAGCCATAAATATATACAAAGAATTTAATGGACCTCCCATCTGAACCCTTTCCCAAAAAATGCACTAGGTTCCTTTCCTGCCCATTCCTTTATGTACATTAACAATGTTGAGGAAAATATATTGATAGACAAAGAGGATTTTGACAACTGTCTACTACTCTAGAACTACATAACTGATAACATAACACTTGTTATTTTATTTTTACATAAGACCATATGGGAAAATAATATTAACAGTTAAATGTTCTTAAACTAAGACACCTAGCCTTAGAACAAATTCTACCAATTCTAATTTGTAAAAATATAAATGAGGGAAAATAATACCGCTTTTGTAATTTGCATGACCCCTAGGGTGATGCTCCTACATTAGACTCCTGAGGTAAAAAATTGACCTCCTATTCAATTATCTGCAAAAGTATCTAGGGTTCCAAAAACAGAGTTGTTGTTGCTCACATGTATGGTCATGTTGTTGGTTCAGTGCTGACTTTAGATTGCCAAGATCCCACACTTGATTCATCATTGTACCAGTGGCTTTATTGAGGCATTTCCACATAGTCAACTTGATGCTATCTACCCTCCATCTTCCCCGATCCCAAATTATACTTTGTAATTTCTTCATTTTTTCCATGTAGTTCCATCTAGTTAGCCAAGTGTTGAAACTTATCACTTTATCCTTTACATTATATCATGTCTCAAGTAATCCCTTTATTAGCACGATTAATAATTCTTCAACCTTCATGGTAAGTTTGTCTTATTGATGATACATGTTGCCTCTCCTTTGTTGGTTCAAATTATTTCTACCAGTCATCATCTGCATGAATGTTTCCCAAAGTTGAAGGATTTTCTTCTCAGTCTCATTACATTCTTCACCATAGAATTGGCCTCCTATATATTGAATGTACTTGTACCAACAAAATTTACCCTCCTAGATGCCTTCAGCGAAATGGTTCGCTCCTTTCTAAGATAAAATTATGCCCCATGTTTCTTGTTTGCAGTTGAAATAGATCATCATGAGACAAACATGTCTCATGGTCTTTCAAGCTTCATTCTTTTAGAAACATTTTTTTCCTTCCTCTACATCTTCAATTATGTTTTCAGTAGTGTTCTTCTTTCTTTTTTGAATGGTCAACTCATTTCTTACTCCTGGTGAAAAAGTTAGTTTTCATACTATAATATCAGATTCTCTAAAACACTCCTCTCCCTCAACAATGTTTTTTACGTGAATTACAAGTGTCTTCGCCAAAATTTCTTCATTCATCTCCACATTACATGGTTTTCATGCCAACCTTATTAAATTCTTCTTGATCCTATCTCTATAATTTTGAACTATGGTTGTGCCTGGAAATACAACAAACATATTATGGAAAACATTTTCTCCCTCTTGACCTTCCCTTGCAAATGAATGGGTTTGAAGCCTTTCACTATCTCATGTAACTTCCTAGACGACACTCTTTTCATTTCTCCATAAAACCATGACTTTCTCTACATAAGCCTTTTCATCCATGTCTAGGCATGCTTCACCCCCTTTAGGTACTCTTGGTTAACAATTTCCTTCATATTCCAACATTTTTATCTCTCTAATTATATGAGGTAATCGTGTCTCCTCCTTGTCAATAACAAAATCTTGGTTGTCTTCTTGTCCTTAGGTCCTTTTAACCTCCTTTAAATTAGTTTAATTGTATTCTTTTATGGGCTTCTTACTAGCTCTCCCTCTATCATATTCATATTGAACCAATCCACAAGCCTACAAAACATGCAATTTCTTATATTTTCCCAATTTCCATTTATATTCAATCATGACGATATATTTTCAAAAATAACCCAATGAACACTCAATAAATGAAGACATAACCAATCAATTATACCTCTAAGGGTACTCTTTCTCTCACTAACCTAGAGAGTGTTGGTTTGAGCCTATCCATGGTCTTCATCCACACGGTCTTCATGAGATAACTATATATCTCCTTTGTTTGTGAGAGTTCCTTGAGACTATACATATTTCAAACCAAATTTCTCCTATTGTTCATCATCAACACAATTCAACTCTTTTGGAGCTTCAACTTCCTCCATAATCTCTAGCACCTACTAATCTCCATGATGCTTAGTGCATGCAAATTAAAACTCATCTAAACAATTAGATAAAAACACATTAATTTCTTCCTCATCCTCATATGATGTTGATGACATCCTTTTCTTGCATTGTGTTTACCATTTACATGTCAACAATTGCAAGAAGTAAGGTGCACAACAACGTACAAATGTTTTTTAATCATTATCATCATTGTAATACCATATTCTGCAATTATTGTAAAAATGATTATAGTATGAGTATTAAGCTATTTAAAAACACCTAGGTAATCCTATAGTTATTATCAAATGGTTTCACTCAGTTAGCTCTCTGTAAATTTCCCAAGGCCGAGGAGAGAAATTCGAGAGGTAACCAAAAACCACTTTGATGCCAGAATCTATCCCTTCTAGACTTGGAGAGGGCTCTGTCACTTCGGTTGCTCACTTAATATCATTATTAGCCTAGATAGAGAGATAAAGAGAACAGATTTTAAAGGTTTGATGGCAGAGTGACAAAGACATCTATTGGGCATGAAGTCATTAATTTTAGTAAAGCTCAATGATCAAAATGGAATGATGAGTAGCTCTTCACCAAGGGAAAATTAGCCAGTGCTTTGGATGTTCAAAATATATTGTAGTATATGGTGGAGGAATAAAGAATTACAGTCCACTAAGCATAAATCATCTATGAGGTTTCACTTTTACCCTTAGGTTTAGATGAAAAACATTAATATTAATTGAAAGGAGAAAATAAAGCACCTACCTTGGATGAATTCTGTATTCATATAAACTTCATTCAAATAATGGGGAAAGAGGATTAATGAATAAATTAAAGGAAAGAGGACACATAAAAACAGAAGAAATCACATCACCAAAACTTGCTGACACGTGAATCCTTGACATAAAAATCTTTGGCCCTTCTCTATTAATCATTGAGTATAGAAAATAATCCATCATAGCGTACACCCAACTCTCTCTCTTAGACTCACCAAACCTTTCCCCTTGATAATTCATGAATTATATACAATATTCTCTTCCTAATTCTAAGGCGTTCAAAATTCACCTATTCCCGTAATAGATAAAACTAATTACATGAAAATAGCAATCAAAAACCACTTTCATAGGTACCAGGAAACTATCTTTGACCTATTTATTATAACTTTCTTAACACATCATTAACTTGGAATATTTGCAAACAAACATTCAATACACTTCCTAAGATAATATTCCACCTATACACATCATCTAAACTACTTCTAGAAGCCAAAAATTCACATTTTAAATGAAATGGTGCTAATTGTCCAAACTTTCAGTGCATTAGCTAGTTTCACAATGCATTAGCTAGTGAAAGTAGCCATCCATGTTTTGTATTGTTGCATCCTTTCATTTCTGAAATGAAGAAAATGGGTATGATTTAAATACATCTGTGATGGTACTGAACCTCTTATATAAGATTCAAACTTCTTGCATAACTCCCTTAGGAATATCCCCCACTTTTGCAGCAAAACTGTCAACTTTCATAGCGCAACTGATATTTCTTTAATATCACCCAAACGTTGAGTCTGACGGAGCTGAAATTTTTTCAGTAAGTTACTATCATCATAACTCATCTCCACAAACAATTTGAGCCAAATATGGTTCATGTATGTCATGCAAATCAAAAATTTGTCGTAGGTGGTAGTAGTGAGTTTCTTGAAAAATGTGAAGCATTTTGGGGTGAAATTAACTGAGTTTATTCATTTAAGACCCTTCCATCTACTGTACAAATTTTGATGTAAAATGGGTACATTGTCTAAGAGATATGGTGAAAATATGGTGGTTGTGTGAAAATGCAGCGCAAAAGCGCAACACTCCATGGTTGAAATACCTTCAATCAGTCCTTGAGTTGCTTGATGACTTTAGCATGTGTGAAAAGGAATGAAAAACATCAAATTCATCCTTATAAACTTTGTTTTATCTCACAAAGCCCCCAACTCCCTAAATTTCACCTTCATAAAAAAATGTAGCGCCAATGAGAAAACGCAGCACCGCCTATCCTTTGTAGGGTTTGCTCAATAGTGATTTGTTTGAAAAATATGCACAACCTTTTCATGATGCTAAAATACTTCTAACCATACTGGAGAATGCTTTCAAACCCGTGAGGGAATTTTGACCATCGACATGCGATAATTTGAGCACTATGTGAACTTGTAGCACCCATGCCTCCCTTTCGTAGTGAATGAAATGAGAAACCTGAGCTTATCGATGTAGATGATGAAGTGTTGAGTGAAAAGGGATAGAAAGGCAGGTTCAAATGATCACGTGGAATGGCCTAGAGCGGGAATGATGATGATAATCATGATTGGGAATGGAAATTATGAATGTACAACACCTCCTAGAAAGCACACTGCCTCGCGAAAATGAAAGGATTTTCCTTTTGACCATTATCTTCTCACTAAAATCATAACCTGTCATTGAAATGAAATTCAAACTCACTGACCACAACCTCCAAATTTGTGCCTAATCCATCTCATGATTTCTTTGATGTAGACTTAACCTCTAAACTTATGTGACCCACTTATGATACTTAAGGTTTGATGATATGATCCCTAGACTCCTCTATAATGACAAATGACCCCTCATGGTTTCCAATTTAAAGCATGACTCCTTGTTACCATATATTTCAAATTATGGCAAAAATACTCTTTCTTGACTCAACGTACTTACTTGACAAATTTTCCCTCATTGTACAAAAACCCCTTTATACCATGACACTCATGAAAGCATGACTAGTATTTACATAAATGACCTCAAATGAAATAGAAATACAAAAGTGACTGGGATTCCTATATAATATGACCTTAACCTTGGCTCCAATGGGGATTATGTCCTCCCTGTGAGGTGCCAAGAACATAGTAGACTAGTAGCCTTGTCCATTGGGAAATGGAGTCTAACCTTTAACTGACTAATGCTGACTCAAACTAACTCAATTGACTCATTACATATATTACAAATATTAAAACTTTGAAGGGAATTGACAAGAAATCACCAAAGCCTCCGGG
Organism: Pinus taeda; assembly: GCA_000404065.3. Taxonomy (NCBI): domain Eukaryota; kingdom Viridiplantae; phylum Streptophyta; class Pinopsida; order Pinales; family Pinaceae; genus Pinus; species Pinus taeda. Next base: position 34,556 of record APFE030186743.1, on the reverse strand, counting down.
CCTTCTCCCCGGGCTTCAAGCTCTCATAAAAATTATTCACACCTACAAATGTTGAGGCCCAAAATCACTATACGTTTTGACAATGATAACTTCACACTGCTGGAGGAAGATATTAAACTACAATCTGAAAAACACCAGCTGAATAAAATGTCTGCTAAAAAAAATCTTATTACACGCCATTTCCTACTTAATAGTTGAAATCAACTACTCAAACAAATGACATTGATATGCCAATATAACGAGTCCATAAGATACTAAAATAATGTGGTTATTTGATTCTTCTTCAATCAGATCACAACTGGAATATTAAATACTATAAACAACTCAAACCTTGAACTGAAACCAATCTTTGCGCTGGTGAAAAAAACAAGATATACCTTAACCAATGATTTCAACAGGTTTGTAAAAAGATATTTAACATGAGGAATGATTACCCTTTCTTGATAAAGAAGAAATATAGTATCTCCTTCATGATCATATGTAGACTTCTCTTCATGATTTATTACTAGCTGCAAATTTTGACTATCTAAACCCTGTACATAATCATCCACTGGGTCATTAAAAACAAAAGAAGGTAGTTGTAATTCATTTTTAATGTTCCCCATTGATTCTAGATGCCTTTGCATTAACCACCACTATTCCACTTCATTAGCTTTTTCCTATTATGTACAATTAAAAATATTGTACAATGCAGGTTGATTGTGTTCTTGAGACTCCTAAAAATCATTTTTCAATGGAGAAAATGCAACAGGAAACTCTAAGAAATCAAGATCAAAATATTTATGAAGTTCATGATCGATAGGAATATTAAAAATACATGTAATATCATACAACATTAGAATTAAAAGAATAACTTGCTCCTCTTCATTATCTACTTGCAATGTTTGATAATGATTTTCTACAATAATGATATTGTCTGAAACTTCCACAATTTCCAATTTGAAATTTTGATTTACACAAATCTTCTCTTGAAATAAGGCTTCAGAAAATGGATGAGATGGAGAAATGTATGAGTGATGAAAGTCCAGATATCCTTGTTCATACATTTCATCATAAACCTCATCTTGGTCTTCACAAACCTGGTCTTGAAATAAAAAGTCAGAAAAAGAATAATCTAAATAAACAAATGAATGACTATCTTCGTACCTTTGATCATACAAATACTTACCAGCGTGCTCCAAAATTTCATCAATTTGTAAAATAGAATTTGACTGTCGTCATTTAAATCCTGCTTAGTTTCCTTTTCATCCAATATATGAGCCACCTTTTCTTCTTGGTAATGGAAAGGTTTCTCATTGAAAGCTTCAATAATTTCTTCATCTATGAATTCTTCCTCACCATATGTATTTTCCATATTTTGGATAAAACCTCAAAGTGTTCACAACGATTCTCAACCAAAGACAAAGAAGGATGAGATTGTCTGTATTTTTCAAAAAATATTGAATGAATATGTTTAAGAGAATAAATACTAGCAGATGGAAAACCTTCATACCAATTTTGGGATTTTCCCTCTAAAGTTTTCATAAGCATCTTCATAAGGAAATGTTAATGAAATTTAACCTTAACTCTACGCAGACGCATATGAAATTTAACCAAATGAAGTGCAACATCATCTATTTCTCGATCTCTGAATTTTGGAAAATAAGTTTCCAATCTACATGGATCATGTGATCTCAATTCATGGTAGCATACCTCCTGGATTGAGAACTCATCTTAAAAATGTATAGATACTAGTGGGACATTAAAAATAAGGATTCTTCTCAATTGGATTAGCCAAGTGAAAGGCACAACCTTCTTGTGTTTGATTGTTGTCCACCATGACAAATCAAATCTAAACCCTTATGATATTTTGGGGGAATATGGAACCTTTCGATCCCCGACAATGGAGCCAGAATGTTAGCACTCCATAAATTTCCCTAGGCTCAAGAGAGAAATTCCATAGGTAACCACAAACTAGATTTAGGCCAAAACCTTGCCCTTGTATCCTTCCATAGGGCTCTCTCACTTAGGTTTCTCAATTAATATGATTATTATTATAGATATAGATATCAAAAGAATTGGTTTTAAAGGTTTGATGGAAGAGTGACAGAGACATCTATTGGGCATGAAGTCATTGATTTTAGTAAACCTTAGTGATCCAAATGGAATGATGAGAAATTCTTCGCAAGGGGAAAGATAGCCAATGATTTGGATCCTCGTAATCTATCATAGTATATGGTGGAGTAATAAAGAATTATAGTCCACTAATCATAATGCATCTATCATGGATGAATTTTTCACTTATCTTTAGATGAAAAACATTAATATTATTTGAAAGGAGAAAGCAAAGCACATATCTTGGATGAATTCTGTATTAAAATAAACTTCATTCAAATAATGAGGAAAGAAGATTGATGAATAATTGAAAGAAAAGAGGACGCATAAACACATAAGAAAGCACATCACCAAAACTTGCTGGAATGGAAATCCTTGAAAGAAAAAACTTTGGCCCTTCTTCATTAATCACTAAGTATGGAAAATAATCCATCACAAAATACACCCAACTCTGTCTCTTACACTTGCCAATCCTTCCTCCTTGATAATTCATGAATTATATATAATATCCTCGTCCTAAGTCTAAGGGGTTCAAAATCCACCTATTACCCTAATAAACAAAACTAATTACATGAAAGTAGCAAACAAAAACAACTTTCCTAGGTACTATGAAACCACCTTTCACCTATTTATTATAACTTTCCTAATACATCATCAACTTGGAATATTTTAAAGTAAACATTAAATACACTGCCTAAGACAATTTGCCACCTATCCACATCATCTTAACTACTTCTAGAAGCCAAAAATTCAAAATTTGAAATAAAATGGTGATGATTGTCCAAACTTGCAGTGCATTAGCCAGTTTTGCAACACATTATCGAGTTGGAGTAACTCTCCATATTTTTTATGGTTGCAACCTTCCTATGTCAAAATGAAGAAAATGTGTATGCTTCAAATACCTTTGTGATGGTACTGAACCTCTAGATAATATTCAACGTGTTTACACAACTCCTTTTGGACTACCCCCTCACTTTCACAATGAAACTATTAACTTTTGCAGAGTGACTGATATTTCTTTAATATCTCCCAAACGATGACTCCAATGGATATGAAATTGTTAGGTCAAGTTACTATAATATTCATCATATCCATAAAACATTTTAACCAAATATGACTTACAAATTTTGAGAAAAAGTTCAAAACATGCTTAAACTTTACACAACCCACGAGTGAAATCTGTTGTCTCATCATATGTGAATCAACGGAAATAACATAAAGTGAGTGACTATGTAGATTAGAGTTCAAAATAAAATTGTTTGCAAAGAGCCTTGGGGTGGACACTATTGTCATTATATTTCTAGTGTTGGTTTACAAGTGCAGTTTGAATAACTGATAAATGTTGATAGACCAAACCTCATCTTTCTCCATGAAGCGGTATGATAGAAGGCGCCTCTAGTGGCTTTCTCTATATGCCCAAGACTTTTTTGTCTTTTATGGAGGATTTTCCTTTAATTGTTACACTCACATTTTTTTAGCTATTCAAAATTGCATGCGAGCCAAACACGCCACACACGCCTCAAAACACTTAGTGGAAAGATCATTTTTTAGGTTTTAAAATAAAAATGATTTTTAGAACATTATGTTGATCATTTCTGCTTAGTGTGGATCCATATAAAACACATTTAAATTTCTATATTATTTATGAGACTTGTTAAAGAACACTTCTCCTCATTATATATATGTTATATTTACCTCACGTGCACAAACACAATTTCAATTACCACCACACGTTACATGAGTTCTAAAGGATCCACACCACTGTACTCAGGATTCATACCAAAGGGTTGGGTCCAAATCTTGACTGGAGCAGATCGGGGGTTGGGGCTATATACCTTTGGGAGTTGTTAATTATCTTAGACCTGACCTCTGAACATTGCTTTTCAAATGTTGGGTCAACTTTGTCTGAAGGCTTAGCGGTCAATGCACATTAGCCCAACTTATTATTATTGGAAGTAATGTTTCCCAGTTATGTGTAGTTGTCATTGTGAGTTCCTAAGTGCGAATCTAGAATTTTTTTATTCCTATGTTATGAGTTGGAGTCATGATCTAGATGTGTTGAATCTAATGTGTTATGTATTATATAACTAACTATTGTGATGAATAATATCATAGTGTGTGATCTATGTTATGTTCCGCATTTGTCTATATGCTTATTTCTCAATTAATAACATGGTATCAGAGCCTATTCTAGCTTGAGTGTTTCATGGGAGAGCCAGCAAGATGCGAGAGGGCCCTGCGTCTATTGATCTTATGTAAATAGATTAGGGTATAAAATTCTATTGAGTAGAGTGTTTGTTGTGAGTAAATTTTCTTTTTGTGTGTTAATTTGAGTCATTAAAGGGTAGCACGTTGGTGTGCATAACTAGCATATGTAAGGGATCATGTATGTGGCTAGGAGCTTGTGAATAGTTGGTTATGAAGATGACATGAGTTGGTCAATAGCAGATTGTGGATTAGAAGGTTGGCTATTCTTGTTATATGTCCTTGGTCATTACAATTGGCCAAGAAAGAGGGTGTCGTGGGATTATTACAAAGGAGAGATCATAGTTAGTGAACAGAGATATGAAAGGCCTAGTCTCATATCTAGATTGGTAGAGAGAGTGTGATTTTCACTTATCAATCTCAGTGAGAGCCCATACAATTTGCTAAATTATGAAATGTTGCTTGTTCAATAACGTGATCTGTCTGTTGTCATCACTGAGGGATTGTTGGGCATTGTCCTAGCAAGAATGACCTAGCATTATCTAATCTTATCATATTTGATTTTACTTTTCTTTGATATTTTAAGGTGTTTTTTGAACATAATCTAATTACTCTGGACCTCCAACCATTTTAGGCTGCGATTTCATGGTGTGATATGTTGTGGGAAGTAGAAGCCTTCATGTTTTGAGAGTTATGTCCATTATTTGTGGTGGGGAAGGGATTTGCATTGGATCTATGGTTGAGGTTTTAAATTCAGTAAGTAGGGTCTATGTGTGGAATTTGGAAGCTTTAGTAAATGAAAATTTCCTTCTTGTGTGGATATTGGATTTAACGGGAATCCCGTGAAAGCCCTCAATGAAGAAAGATTTGTAGGATTGATTTCATTGATTATGTAGAAATCATAAAGTGATAGGTATTCGAGGTGTTGTGAGGCGATATTTTGGTGTTTTAAAATTAATCCCAAGCACTGTGTTAAACAAACTGACAATATTCATACTTGTGAGATGGATTACACTGACAATAGCCATACTTGTTAGATGGATTTTTGTAGGTTGTGGATTTGTTTGCAAGCTGAAGGACAAAAATTCTGAGCAGGAGTACAACTTCTCCATTCCTCAACACACATCAGATAATTAAAGTCAAATGGGCATTTAATATAGATTTGGTGAAATGCATGGTCAAGCATTCACTCTGCAACTTTTACATGTCGTCTGCAATCTCTCCAAGTTCAGAAAATCATTCATTTTGTATAATCTCTCATTCTATGTCTTAATGATTTTCTCTCACATGTATTAATGATTCAAAATGTATGTTTTAGATAAATGTGAATGTAAAAGTATTTTTGCATAGTAGAGAAAGGGTCAATGATGTAACTCTGAGTGGTGAAGAGAGAAAATCATGGAGCAAATATTGGTGGGTGAGTGAAAATAGTTTGTTACAAAGTTTTACAGAGAGTTACTTTGTAACCCCTCATGAAGTGGAATTTTGTTTTACTTGGAGTTGCAGATTTGATCTCTGCAACTGATTTGTTGAGGCATAAAATCCTCTCCTCTTCCCTGCAAGAATTTTAACATGGTATTAGAGTGGGTTAAACTCTGTTAGTATAAAAACATGTGTTTTTAATTGGAGTTAAAAAAATTTTTGAGTGCAGATTCTTTTTTGGAGTGAGATATTTTTTTTAGAGTGAGAAATGGCAGCATCAAGCACAACATTGATTAATCCTTAGATACCTAAGTTTAATGGAAAAATTTATGACTACTAGGCTATAACAATGAAGGCTGTGTTTTCTTCTCAAGACATTTGGGATTTGGTGTAGAATGGTTTTCAAGAACCAGTAGATGCAGTAACATACAATGCCTTGACACAACCAGAAAGGGATTTATTGAGGGACAAGAGGAAGTAGGATGCAAAATATCTCTGCTACATCTTTCAAGTAGTCCATGAAAGTATTTTCCCAAGGATTACATCAACAACAAAGAATAAGCAAGTGCGGGTCACCCTCCAAACAACCTACCAAGGCATGGAAAAAGTGAAGACAAAAAAGCTACAAATACTAAGGTGAGATTTTGAGACAATTTGTATGGAAGAGTCTGAGAATGTAGACTCATTTTTTACACAAGTAATTGGAATGGTTACTCAAATCAAGTCTCATGGTGAGACACTTGAGGAAAGGAGAATAGTTGAGAAAATGTTGAGAAGTTTCCCAGCAAAGTTTGATACCATTGTTGTGGCCATAAAAGAGACAAATGATCTCCCATAGTTTTCAGTGGATAAGCTTCATACATCACTAGTTTCTCATGAGCATAGACTGAGTAGAGAAACAAGCTCCTCATTAGATCATGAATTCAAGACAAAATTTGCATTTGGTCAAGGTAGAGGCAAAGGAAGGTCAAATGCTAGAGGAAGAGGAGGAAACCCACACAGAGGTGGAATAGGTAGCCTTTGACCTCAAGTGGAAGGGGAAAAAATCAAAATCCAAGTCAAGGCCCAAGCTAAAATCAAGCACAAGGTTAGAGGTATGATAAATCTCAAGTCCAATGTCATTAATGTAATAAGTATGGCCATTATGAAAATGAATGTAGAAAGAAGCAATATGACATAAGTAACAAACCATGTGTAAATTTCACAGAGGAAAATGAGAACCACGATAGTATGTTTTTAGCTTGTAATGTAGCATAAGAAAGAAAAAGTGATGTATGGTTTCTAGATTTAGGGTGTAGCAACCACATGTCAGGGAACATAGAAATGTTTTCCAATTTAGATGAAAGTGTGAAATCTGAAGTGACATCAGAGAAAATTTTAAGGATGGAGATTTATTTTAAATTTTATAAACCTTGGCGAATATAACTAGTGTATAATATGAAAACTATAAAACTTTTGCTCATATCCTTGTAAAAAGATCCAAATTTCTAATTATTTTATAGGTAGATTCCATATAATTATGGTGATTTTTAGGATAAAATAATTTTATACTATAAATTTTTGGCAAATTATTTTTAGAAGAAATGGAAAGTGATGAATCTTTTTTTTTTTTGAAAAATCATGGAAAATTAGCCCACTTGCGAATATTAGTCCCTAAAATTTGCCATGAGTGACATTAGGGACTGATAACAAAGTCTCTTTCATGGGAAAAGGTAGAGTCAATATTCTAAGAAAGAAGGGGGAGAAGGAATACATGTTAGATCTTTATCTTTTCCTTAGTCTTAAGCATGCCCTCATAAGCATTGGACAACTCATGCAAAAGTCATGCAATGTATTTTTCAAAAATGATGAGTGCACAATTTTAGATAAGCCTTCAATGAGACAATTGATTGCAAAGGTTCAGATGACAAGCAACAGAATGCTTCCTCTAAAGATAATATTAGATTTGAAGGAGGAAGATGCACAAGTACAACTATCAATGAACTGACAAGAGGATGAAAGAAAAGTTGCAGATGTCATGCAAGTAAATTTTTGTTATGGCATTTGATATATGGTGATATCAACTTTGAAGGTTTGAATTTATTACACAGGAAAGGCATGGTGAAGGGGTTTCCACTCATAGAAAATTGGACAACCTATCTCAACGATGCATCTTGGAAAATCAACATAGAAAGACATTTCCAGCAGGAAAGTCAATAAGGGAAAATGCACCTTTGGATATTGTACATTCATATTTGTGTGGACCAATGAAGACACCATCAATTGGTGGCAGCTACTATTTTTTTACTTTCATAGATGATTGATTATACAAGGAGGACATGTGTCTACTTCCTAAAACAAAAAAGTGAAGTGTTTGAGTGCTTCCGTCAATACAATGCTCTTGCTGAAAAGCAATGTGGACATTACATCAAAGTCTTGAGAAATGATAGAGGTGTTGAATACATCTCAAATGACTTCCTTTGTTTTTGTAGGGAGCATGGAATTCAAAATAAATTTACAACAAGGTATACACTAAAGAAAAATGGTGTCAAATAAAGGAAGAATAAGACCATGATGGAAATGGAAGGGAGCATGTTGAAGGAAAAACATTTTCCAAATGATTATTGAGTTGAAGTTTTCACTTGTGCAACATATATCATGAATAGGTCTCCAACAAAAAGTGTCAGGAATGTAGTCCATGAAAAGGAATCAAGTGGAAGAAAGCATGGTGTCACTCACATGAGAGTGTTTGGATCTGTGGTGTATGCACCCGTCCCAGATGAGTTTAGGAATAAATTTGACAGCAAGGGGGAGAAATGCATATTTGTTGGATATAGTGATGAATCCAAGGCACATCAGCTCCACAATCCATCAACCAAGAATTTCATAATCAACAGAGATGTGCAGTTCATAGAAAAGGAGTGTGGGATGAAATTTTAAAGAAGACGGTAAATGTGAAATCATGTATACCACATGAAGACAAAGAGGAATTGATCACAGCAAGTAATTCCTCAAACGTGACTCACTCTGCTCTTATTCAAGTGAAACAAAGTAGGTAGCAAGAAACATTGTCAACCAATAATAGGACAACATCGCAGAATCAAGCAAGTGATTCTCCAAGCATGCTGCAAAGCACAACACCAAGTGACACATCAAGCCCATCTTTCGTAAGTATAAGAAGACCAAAATTCAAAAATTCAAATGAAATTTATCAACAAGGTGAAGTTCATAGTAGCATTGGTCTAAATTTATTTACATTGTTTTTTCATGTAGATGACCCCATCTATTTTGAGGACACAGTCAAGGAAGAAAAATGGGTTGCAGTAAGGGAGGAAGAAATAGAAGCAATAGAAAAGAATGACTCATGGGAGTTAGCAGACCTTTCGCAAGGAAAATAAGTCATTGGAGTGAAGTGGGTTTATAAGACCAAGAGCAACATTGAGGGAAGATTAGAAGGCATAAAGTGAGGCTAGTTGTCAAAGGATACAAGAAGCATCATCGAAGAGATTATGCAAAGATATTTGTGCCAGTCGCTAGGATGGAGATAATGCATACAGTCGTGTTGATTACATCACAACATAGAAGGAAATTGTATCAAATGGACGTAAAATCAACGCTCTTGAATGACGTGTTTAAAGAGGAATTGTATGTTGCACAACCACCTGGTTATGAGGAAAAGGCCAAGAAGACAAGATGTATAGTTTGGGGAAATATGTTTATGGGCTAAATCAAGCACCACATGCATGGTATAGCAGGATA
>APFE030186743.1:8679-22088 GCA_000404065.3 Pinus taeda | reverse complement strand
AAAATAAAAATGAATTATTAATTCTATTAATTTTTATAAATTACTAATAATAGTTTTTAAGCTCTAGGTTTATGATAACCCATGGTATTGACCGATGGTAATATCATGGTATTCATGTGAGCATACTCTATTTAAAGGGGAAATTCTATCAGCTTAGATCCATCTTAATTCCCTGTCTACAAAGTGCTGAGAGGGATAAATAGATTTCATCCCTGCAAGAGTCGTAGAAGTGGAGTTAAGATGGATATAGGTTGGTGTTTATGATAATAAAGATATTAAATAGACTTAGAAAATTATATTATAAAAAAGCATCTTAAGATGAATGGTTAAAGCTACATTTCGTCACTTCACAAAATTTAGTGAAAAATACCAATATCTCCATTAATATTGGTTTTTCTAATTTAACAGAAAAAAAAAAAAAAATTTCAAAACAATGAAATCTTATCACTCTTTCTGCATCACCCTCGCAGAAGAGATATAGTCAGTGTCAGTGCCCTGATTTCCCACCATTTTTCAAACGTTCTGAATATGATATCTTCATGAAAAAGTTAAAGTATTGATGTTGGATTAGTTTTTTGAAAAATATGTTGGTTTGTACAACCTTTTATCTTCTCTATTATTCTTAATTTGTCGTAATGATCTGTAGGGGTTGGGCCAGTGCTTGGAAAATATGTTGGCTTGTACAACCTTTCATCTTCTCTGTTTTTCTTAGTTTATCATAATGATCTATAGGGGTTGGGCCAGTGCACCATATTTTCCTAAAAGGTAGAGATTGTGCACCAAAAATGCAACTAATCCGCATGTTACAACGTTGTTAAAAAAATGCAAGACGAATGAAGGTAGTGAATTATTCTAATAAGAAATTTAGATTCGAAGAGACGTAATTAAATTTTATTATTTAATTGAATATTTCCAACTTAAATAATAATAAATATACATGTATATATTAATATATTGATTGAAAGGCTTATGACAACGGTCACTTCCTTCCATTAGATCCCCTTCAGGCCTTTGGGATACCTACTACTTTCTTATATTATATAGTTGGGGCTTGCTACTTGTTGACATGTTGGGGTAAACAAAATGTGTTTTTTTTATCAGACAGTTGGAGTCTATGGAATAAGAAAGAGATTTGATAGCTTGACAAAAGTGGTACAAAATATGTTTTTTTAATCTCATAGTTGGAGTCTATGGAATAAGAAAGAAATTTTATAGCTTGACAAAAGTGGTAGAGAAAACATTAATCTCTCCTACCTTAACAAAACTGGTGGTCAAGATCAACACCTACAAGAACTTTGTTGTGGAATATCATCAAAACTAATAGAAGGATATGAAAGAGTGTACAGTGAGAACCTTCAAACATGGCCACTGAAACTTGCAACATTGTTTGTAGGAAGAGAAAATTATGTTTCTTTTTTCCAAACATGTATGTTAGTATATTACAATTTAATGAATATGTTTTCCTATTATCATATATGGTTTCATACTTTAACAAAACATTCGCCAAGACTTCACTTTTTATTATTCAGTGAAGGATTTGCCAAGATCTTACAAGATTTTATAATTCAGTGATAGATTCGCCATGAATTTACAAGATAATATAATCCAGTGAGAGATTCACTAAAAAAATTATATATACATATTATATTACTGATAAAATTGCGTCCCATTTTTCTTATGTATCATGGGGATTCACCCATTTATTATACATATAAATTTAGGTTGGTTCTTAAAATTTTCCATGGGGAAGGGAGAAAATTGTGAAGAGAATATTGGTGGGTGTAAGAAAATAATTTGTTATGGAGTTTTACATAGAGTTACTCTACGACCCCAGGTGAAGTCTAAACTGTAGTTAGAATTTTTTTTACTTGGAGCTACAACCTCCATTTATCAAGAGAATGTATACTCATATTTTTTGATATCTTAATCTAAAGTATGGTTTGTTGCAACATGGCTTTTAATCTTCATGTCTATTTTTACTCCAAGCACTATGTTTTACTTTGTTCTATTGTGAGTCATTTTCTATGCTTTTACAAGCTCCTACCTATTTGTGATTTTCTCACTGCAACTAAAGATTCGATCGTTGCAACTGATTTGTTGAGCCATAAACTCCTTTCCTCTGCCCTGTAAAATTTTTAACATCTGGTTATAGCATTGTAAAATTCCAGAAGATTGCCTACCTGCTGAGTTAGGTTGTGTGACGTGTAACACGACTAGAAGATTGGTTGCGAGATTGAGGTGCCTTGTTAGAAAATGGTGAAATAATTTCATTTTTTTGCTGCCTAGTTGACATTGGAAATCCCTTAAGGTGATGGTTTTTATTGTGGCCATGTGGGGGTTACACTCAAGTGAAGATTTAAATGTGGAAATGAAGGTCACTAAAGAGCATTGTCTTTACTTGATTTTGGGTCTGGAGAAGACCTGCTCACCCTTGGATGTCTAATGCACTTATAGGAGATTGGCCATGAAATGGAATATTGACAAACTCAATGCCAAGAACTATCGAAATTATAGTGGTTCGTGTATGTTTTTATTTTTTCTTAAGAGACATCCTATGGATGCCACCAAGATGCCATGGTTGCAGATGAATAATATCATAATGTTTGATTTCTGATGAATATATGTAATTATATATGAATATAGCCTATAGATGTAACCTTTGTGATGAATAATATCATAGTGTGTGATTTGTGTTATGTTGTGCAATCTATCTTTGCTCATATATCAATTTCTAACAATTATTGAGCCCAACTACCCAATTATGGTCTGGCCCAACTCAAAAGAAACCAAAAACACTTAGTCAGTTTCCTCAACACAAATATCTCAATTCACATGATTTTCATAATGAGCCGATTACACATAAGAGATTTTTTTCGGAACAAAATATTCATAGGGTTGTCCTCTTGAGAAAGATATTTCTTAGTATTCTTTTAACACTACCATGATGGTCTTTGTTACATAATCCTTTCGCTACGTGATCATATAGTGATAAAAATAGACAATCTCACACCTAGAAAATATTTACCATATATTGCTTAAGAGAATGCTCAAACAGATAGAGTAGGAACCCATTTTCTACACAATAGAGTTGAAGCGCATAAAATAACACACGAGCTAAAAGACCCTTCTTTCTTACCTCTCATACAGTGTATTTCCACATGTGTTGACATTGAATATAAATCTAAATCACATTCTCCTTGAGCGCATATGAACCAACCTTCCTTCTCTCTACCTTATCAATCCTAGGATTTCATATTCAAATAACCATAAACACATTCTTCTTCTTACAATTGTTTAGCATACACACAGGCATGGGATTCTTCTTTGATGAATGTTGATGCTTCCATACACCGAGTATGTTTACCAATTAAATTCAACGGGATTCTCTCTTTTTTATTGTGTTTAAGATCACGCAAAGCATTAATGCACAGATGTTAGAGGTAAACGTGTATCAATTTTAAGCCAAAAAATATATACAAAGAATTTAACAGACCTCCAATCTGAACCCTTTCTCCAAAAGTACATTAGGATCCTTTCCTACACATTCCTTTATGTACATTAACAATGCTTAGGAAAATATATTCATAGAAAAAGAGGATTTAGAAAACTTTCTAGTACTCTAGAACTGAGGGTGATGCTCCTACATGAGACTCCCAAGGTGAAAAATTGACCTCCTAGTCAATTATCTACAAAAGTCTCTAGGGTCCCAAAAAAAGTGTTGTTGTTTCTCACAAATATGGTCATGTTGTTGGTTCAATCCTAACTTTAGCTTGCCAAGATCCCACACTTGATTCATCACTATACCATTGGATTTATTGAGGTGTTTCCATATATTCAACTTGAAGTTAGCCACCCTCTTTCTTCCTCGATCCTAAGTTCTCCTTTGTGATTTGTTCATTTTTTACATGCTAATGTAGTTCCATCCAGTTAGCCAAGTTTTGAAATTTATCACTTTCTCCTTGACATTGTACCATGTCTCAGGTAATCCCTTTATTAACATGATTAATTCTTCAAACTTCATGTTAATTTTGTCTTATTGATAGTAGACGTCGCCTCTCGTTTGTTGGCTCAAAATATTGCTATCAGTCATCATGTACATGAATGTTTCCCAAAGTTGAAGGATTTCCTTCTCCATCTCACTACATTCTTCACCAAAGAATAGGCCTCCTATATAGTGTATGTACTCGTACCAACACAATTTACCCTGCTGACAACCTTCAACAAAATATATGATTGAAAATGGTTGACTCCTTTCTAAGATAAAATTATGCCTTGTGTTTCTCATTTTCAATTGAAATAAATCATCATGAGACAAACTTGTCTCATGCTCCTACCTGCTTTCTTCTCTTGACAACATTTTTTTCCTTCCTTTGCATATTCAATTATGCTTTCAACAGTCTACTTCTTTCTTTTCTAAATGGTCACCTCATTTTTTAATCTTGGTGAAACAGTTAGTTTGCATACTACAACTTCACATTCTCTACAACCCTCCTCTCCCTTAACAATGTTTTGTATATTAATTGGCAGTGTCTTCTCCCCAATTTCTCGATGCATCTCAACAGTACATGGTTTCCACACCAAATTCCTTGTTGGCTTTATGAAAGTCTACTTCTTTCTATCTCAATAATTTTGAATTCTAGTCATGCCTAGACATACAACAAGCATATTATGGAAAACGTTTTCTCCCTCCTCACCTTGCCTTGCAAATGTATGGGTTTGAAGCCTTTCACCATCTCCTGCAACTTCATATACGACACTCTTGTCATTGCTCCATAGAACCATGACTTTCTTTGCATAAGCCTTCTCATCCATGTTTGGGCATGCTTCTCTCCCTTGAGGTAGTCCTAGTTCACAATTTCCTTCATAATCCAACCTTTTTATCTCTCTGATTACATGAGAAAATGGTGTCTCCTCCTTGTCAATAACAAACTCTTTGTTGTCTTCTTATCCTTGGGTCCTTTTAACCTCCTTTGAATTAGTTGAATTGTATCGTTGTATGGACTTCTTACTGGTTCTCCATCTGTCATCTTCATATTGAACCAATCCACAAGCCTACAAAACATGAAATTTCTTCCCTTTTCCCAATTTCCATTTATATTCAACCCATGACAAGATATTTTCAAAAATAACCCAATAAACACTCAATAAACAAAGACATAAGTAGTTAATTATACCTCTAAGGGTACTTTTTCTCTCACTAACTTGGAGAGTGTTGGTCTGAGCTTCTCCATGGTCTTCATGAGATAACTCTATATCTCCTTCCTTTGTGATAGTTCCTCGATACTATCCGTCTTTCAAACCAAATTTCTCCTATTGTTCCTCATCAACACAATTTAACTCTTTTTGTAGCTTCAACTTCCTCCATAATCTCTAGCAAATTAAAAATTACCCAAACAATTAGATCAAAACACATTAATTTCTTCGTCCTCCTCATATGACGTTGATGACATCCTTTTCTTGTGTTATGTTGACCAATTACATGTCAACGGTTCCAGGAAGCAAGGTGCAGAACAATGGACAAATGTTTTTTAATCATTATCATCATTGTAATGCCATATTCTAAAATTATTGTAAAAATGATTATAGTATGACTATTAATCCATTTAAAAACACTTAGGTAAGCCTCTTATTCTTATCAAAGGGTTTAACTCTATTAGCGCTCTGTAAGTTTCCCTCGGTTGAGGAGATAAATTCCATAGGTAACCACAAACTACTTTTAGGCCAGAATCTAGCCCTTCTAGCCTTGGAGAGGGCTCTATCACTTAGTTTTATCACTTAATATGCTTATTAGGTTAGATAGAGAGATAAAAACATTTTGTTTTAAAGGTTTGATGGAAGAGTGACAGAGACATCTATTAAGCATGAAGTCATTAATTTTAGTAAACCTTATGATCAAAATGGAATGATGAGCAATTCTTCACCAAGGGAAAGTTAACCAATGCTTTAGATATTCAAAATATACTGTAGTATATGGTGGAGGAATAAATAACTATAGTCCACTAAGCATAAATCATCTATGAGCGATGCATTTTATACTTAGCTTTAGACGAAAAAACATTAATATTATTTCAAAGGAGAAAAGAAAGAACATATATTGGATGAATTATGTATTCACATAAACTTCATTCAAATAGTAAAGAAAGAAGATTCATGTATAAATGAAAGGAAATAGGACACATAAGCACAAAATAAAGCATATAATCAAAATTTTCTGACACAAGAATCCTTGAAAGAAACAACTTTGGCCCTTCTCCACTAAACATTGAGTATGGAAAATAATCCATCACAACATACATCCAACTACCTCTCTTAGACTCTCCAAACCTTTCTCCTTAATAATTCATGAATTATATAAAATATTATCTTCCTAAGTCTAGGGGGTCAAAATTCACATATTCCCCTAAAAGATTAAGCTAATTACATGAAAATAGCAAACAAAAACAACTTTCCCAGGTACTAGGAAACTACCTTTAACCTATTTATTATAACTTTCCTAGTACATCATTAACTTGGAATATTTGCAAATAAGCATTACCTACACTTCCTAAGACAATATGCCACCTATCCACATGATCTAAACTACTTCTATAAGCCAAAAATTTGAAGTTTGAAATGAAATGGTGCGAACTGTCCAAACTTGCAGCACATTAGTGCATTAGTGGCTTTCCATGTTCTGGATTGTTGCATCCTACCTCCATCAAAATGAAGAAAATAGGTATGATTAAAATACCTCTATTATGGTACTGAACCTATTAGATAATATTCAAAGTTCTTGCATAAATCCTTTTGGAGTATCCCCCACTGTCGCAGCAAAACTATCATCTTTTGCAACGTGACTAATATTTCTTTAATATATCCCAAACGGTGAGTTTCATGGGGCAGAATTTTTTTCAGAAAGTTACTATCATAATACCTCATCTCCAAAAATGATTTGAGCCAAATCCAACTCATGTATGTTGCAAAAATTCAAAATTGGTTGTAGGTGACATTAACTTGTTTCTTGAAAAATGTGAAGCATTTTGGGATGGAATTAACTAATTCTCTACATCTAACCCCCTTGCATCTACTGTACAAAGCTTAGGGAAAATGGGTTTAGGGTCTAAGAGATATAGTGAAAATATGGTGACTGTGTGGAAACGCAATGCAAAATCACAATGCTCCATGGTTAATATACCTTTGTTCACTCCCTAAGTTGCTTGATGACATAGAAAGGTGTCAAAAGTCCTAAACAACGTCAAATTTCTCCTTAGAAACTTTCTTTTATCTCACAAGGCCTCCAACCCTCTAAAGTTCACTTTCATAAAAAATCCAAAGCTAGTGAGAAAATGTACCGCTGCCAGTCCTCTATAGGTTTTGATCAATAGTGATTTCTTTGAATAGTATGCACATCCTTTTCGTGATGCTAAAATAATTCTAGCCCGTTGGATACCCCTTTCAAACCTGTGAGGGAATTTTAATCGTCAGCATGTGATAATTTGAACAATAGGTGAACTTGCAGTGCGCTTGCCTCCCTTTCACAATGAGTGAAATGAGAAACTCAGGCTTCTCGATGTAGACGATGAAGAGTTGAGTGATAAGGGATATAAAGTAATGGTGAAATGATCACCTGGAATGGCCTAGAGTGGGATTTATGACGAGAATCGTGATTGGGAATAGAAATTATAAATGTGCAACACCTCCTAGAAAACACAATACCTTGATAAAAAGAAAGGACTATCCTTCTCACCATTATGTTCCCACTGAAATCATAAAATGTCATTGAAATGATATTCAAACTCACTCACCACAACCTCCCAATTTGTGCCTAATCCATCTCATGATTGCGTTGATGTAGACTTAACCTCTAAACTTAGCTGACCCACTTATGATACTCCAGGTTTGATGATATGATCCCTAGACTCCTCTATAATGACAAATGACCCCTCATGATTGCTAGTTTAAATCATGACTCCTTGTGACCATATAGCTCGAATTATGGAAAAAATACTCTTTCTTGAGTCAACATATTTACTTGACAATTTTGGCTTGTTTGTACAAAAAACCCCTTTAGACCATGACACTCATGAAACCACAACTAATATTTACAAAACTAACCGCAATTGAAATAGTAATGCAAAAGTGACTGGGATTCCTATATAATATGGCCCTAGCATTGGCTCCAATGGGGAAGACGTTCTCCCTGTGAGGTGCCAAGAACATAGTTGACTTGTAGCCTTATCCATTGAGAAATGGAGTCTAACCTTTAACTGACTAATATTGAGTCAAACTAACTCAATTGACTCATTACATATATTACAAAGATTAAAACATTGAAGATAATTGACAAAAAATCAACAAAGTCTTAGGGCCTTCTCCTCGGGCTTCAAGCTCTCATAAAAACTATCCACGCCTGCAAACTGATGTTGAGACCCAAAAACATTGTACATTTGAGAATGATAACTGCACACTTTTGGAGAAATATATTAAACTACAATCCGAAAAACACCTACTGAAAGAAATGTCTACCAAGCAAGCTTATTACACACCATTTCCTACTTAATTGTTGAAATCAACTACTCAAACAAATGACATTTAAATGCCAATATAACCAATTCAGAAGATGTTGAAATAATGTGGTTGTTTGATTCTACTTAAATAAGATCACAACTAGAACATTAAATACCAAAAACAACTCAAATCCTAAATTGAATCCAATCTCTGCACTGGTGAACAAAACAAGATATACCTTGAACAATGATTGCAACAGGTTTGTAAAAGGATGTTTAACCTCTAGAATGATTGCCTTTTATTAATAAAGAAGAAATATATTAGCATCTCATTCATGATCATATAAAGTTTGGGCTTCATGATTTATTATTGGCTACAAATTTTGACTACATAAACCCTCTACATAATCAGCCACTACGTCATTAAAAACAAAAGAATATAGTTATAATTCATTTTTAATTTGCCTCATTGACTCTAGATGCCTTTGCATTAACAACCATTCTTCAAATTCATTACATTTTTCCCATTCTACACTGTTAAAAAGACAAACGCAACAGGCAACTCTAAAAAACTAAGATCAAAATATTTATGAGGTTCACCATTCATAGGCATACTAAATGTACCTATGATATCATCAAATATGAGTCTAATTGAAAATAAAACTTGCTCCTCTTCATTATCTACTTGCAATGTTTGATAATTATTTTCTTCCATAATTACATTGTTTGTAACTTCCACACATGCCAATTCAAAATTTTGATTTACACAAATCTACTCTTGAAAGAAGGCTTTAGAAAATGGATGAGCTAGAGAGACATATGAGTGATGAATGGCAATATATCCTTCTTCATGGATTTCATCATAAACGTCACCTTAATCTTCACAAACTTGGTCTTGAAATAAAAATCCACAAAAGGAACAATCTCACTAAACAAATGATGACTATCTTCATACCTTTGATGATACAAAGACTTAGTAGCCTGCTACAAATTTTCATCAATTTCAGGAAAAAAGAACTTGTCTGACATCATGTAAATCCTGCTTACTTTCCTTTTCATTCAATATATCAGCCATCATTTCTTCTTGGTAATGGAAAGGTTTCTCATTCAAAGCTTGCATAATTTCTCCATCCATCAATTCTTCATCACCATGTGTATTTTCCAAATTTTGGATAAAACCCTCAAAGTGGTCACAACAATTCTCAACCAAAGACAAAGAAGGATAAGAATCTCTATATTTTCCAAAAAATATTGAATGAAAATCTTTAAGAGAATAAATACTACAAATGGATATCCTTCATACCAAGTTTGGGCTTTTCCTTCTAAATTTTCCATAAACATCTTCATTATGAAATATTCATGAAATTTAATCTTAAGTCTATGCACATGCATATGAAATTTAACAAAATGATGTGCACCATCATACTTTTCTTGATCTCTGAATTTTGGAAAATAAGTTTGCCAATCTAAATGGTGCATGCGATTTGGAAAACCTAGAATGTGATCTCAATTCATGGGAGCATACCTTCTAGATTAAGAACTCATCTTAAAAGTGTATAGACACCAGTGGGACTTTACAAATATGGATTCTTCTCAATTGGAGTCACCAAGTGAAAGCTACAACCTTCTTGTGCTTGAGTATTGTCCAACATCAACAATCAGATTTGAAATTTGATTATCTTTCCAAGGAATATGGAACCTTTCGATCCCCGATAGTGGAGCCCAAATGTTAGCACTCCATAAATTTCCCTAGGCTAAAGAGTGAAATTCCAGAGGTAATGACAAACCATTTTTAGGCAAGAATCTAGCCCTTCTATCCTTAAAGAGGGCTCTCTCACTTAGGTTTCTCAATTAATTTGATTATTAGGCTAGATATAGATATCAAAATAATGGCTTTTAAATGTTTGATGGAAGAGTGACAGGTACATATATTGGGCATGAATTAATTGATTTTAGTAAACATCGGTGATCCAAATGGAATGATGAGAAGTTCTTGACAAAGGTAAATATAAATAGTGATGGGGATCCTCAAAATGTATTCTAGTATATGGTGGAGGAATAGAGAATTATAGTACACTAAGCATAAATCATCTATCAGGGATGACTTTTACATTTATCTTTAGATGAAAAAAATTAATATTATTTTAAAGGAGAAAATAGAGCACCGATCTTGGAATTCTCTATTAAAATAAACTTCATTTAAATAATGAGGAAAGAAAATTCATGAATAACTAAAAGGGACAAGGACACACAAACAAATAATAAAGCACATCACCAAAACTTGTTGGCACAGGAATCCTTGAAGGAAGCAACTCTGGCCCTTCTTCATTAATCACTAGGTATGGAAAATAATTCATCACAACATACACCCAACTCTCTCTCTTACACTCGCTAAACCTTTCTCCTTCATAGTTCATGAATTTTATACAATATCCTCTTCCTAGGTCTAAAGGGTTAAAAATCCACCTATTACCCTAATAGATAAAACTAATCACATGAAAATATAAAACAAAAACCACTTTCATAGGTACTAGGAAACTACCTTTCACCTATTTATTATAACTTTGCTAATACATCATCAACTTGGAATATTTCAAACAAAAAATTAACTACACTTCCTAAGACAATTTTCCATCTATCCACATCATCTAAACTACTATAAGGAAAAAGTTCTAAATTTGAAATGAAATGGTGCTAACTATCCAGTCTTGCAGCACATTAGCTAGTTGAAGTAACCATCCATATTTTGGATGGTTGCAACCTTCCTTTATCAAAATGAAGTAAACGGGTATGCTTCAAATACCTTTGTGATGGTATTGAACCTCTTATATAATATTCAAAGTTCTTGTAGACCTCCTTTTGCACTACCCCTCACTTTCACAGCAAAACTGTCAACTTTTGCAGTGCGACTGATATTTATTTAGTATCTCCCAAACGGTGAGTCCGATGGAGATGAAATTATTACATTAAGTTACTATAATGATACCTAATCTCCAAAATAACTTTTGAGCCAAAATTGACTCATGGATTTTGAGAAAATCGAAAAATGGTTGTATGGTACAATAACTTGTTTCTTGAAAACCATGAAGCGTTTTTGGCTAAAATTAACTAAATTTATTCATCTCACCCTCACGCATTTATTGAACAAATTTTAGGGAAAATGGGTACAGGTCCTAAGATATATGGTGAAAATATTATGATTATGTGAAAACGCAGCGCAAAAGCCAAATGGTCCATGGTTGAGATACCTGTGGTCTCTCCCTGAGTTGCTTGATGACTTCAGAAGATGTGAAAATGCTTGAAAAACATCATATTTCTCCCTACAAACTTTCTTTTATCACACAAAGCCCCAAAATATCTAAATTTCACTATCATAAAAACTATGCAGTGCTAACAGTCCTCTATAGGTTTTGATCAACATGATATCTTTCCACAAGATGCACTTCCTTTTCATGATTCTAGCATAATGCTAACCATGTTGGAGACCCCTTTCAAACTTGTGAGGGAAGTTTTACCATCGGCATGCAATAATTTGAGCATTGTGTGAACTTGCAGCACCCCTGCCTCCCTTTCACAACGAATGAAACAAGCAACCTGAGCTTCCCGATGTAGATGATGAAGAATTGAGCGATAAGGGATAAAAAGGAAGATTTAAATGATCACCTAGAATGGCCTGGAGTGAGAATGATGACGATAATCGTGATTGGGAATGGAAATTATGAATGTGCAACACCTCCTAGAAAACATTGCACCTAGGAAAAAGGGAAGGATTGTCCTTTTGACTATTATCTTCCCACTAAAATCATAACCTATGATTGAAATAATATTCAAACTCACTCACCACAACCTCCAAATATGTGCCTAATCCTTCTCATTGTTTATTTGATGTAGACTTAACCTCTAAAATTAGGTGACCCACTTATAATACTAAAGGTTTGATGATATGACCCCTAGACTCCTCTATAAAGACAAATTCCCCCTCATGATTGCCAACTAAAATCATGAATCCTTGTGACTTTATAGTTCGAATTATGGAAACAACGCTCCTTTTTTACTCAACATATTGGCTTTTCAAATTTGGCCTCTTTGTACAAAAAACTCCGTTAGACCATAACACTCTTGAAACCACAACTAATATTTACAAAAATGACCTCAAATGAAATAGTAAGACAAATGTGACTGGGATTCCTATATAATAGGACCCTATCATACTCTAGCTAGTTTTTCTAAACACAAATAATTAGCAGAGTGTTTCTCCCAATCATATGGTGGAACTAATTGATAAGGTCTTTTATGAGTCCTAGTGTTATCGAGTCTATGTGATTTTATCATACTACATCATGTGTCTTGTGTCACAAAATTTTATTGTCTAAAGAGGTTGTGTCTATGTGTAAAATTCTCCTTCTAAGGGTTGATTATTGTAATATCTTGATGTACAAAGTGGGTTTAGGAATATTTTTGGTAAATGGTTACTCATAATTAGAGCATCATTACCAAAATAGTTTTTAGACCCACATAGAGGGTGGAAAAATATGAGTAATCCCACCTTGAGTCTACTATTTTATTTTCTAGCAAAGCTAAAAACAAATTAGTCAGAAATTGTCAAAAAATAAAATGAGAGGAAAAATAATTACTCTGAAAGTGGAAAAGTTATCAAAAAATTATTGAGGCTATTTTTCGAGGGGAAAAATTCATAACAAAATAAACAACGTCATTTCCAAGGAAGGATGTAAAAGCATGTTAATGTGTATCACTTTTTCCCTCTTTGTGGCAAAGAAGTTTTATAAAAATGAATGGAGTTGGAATGTTTACTCTTAAATTTAAAAATCATCAAGAATTAGGTGGTGGTCAAAGAAGACAAAACATGTCAATTTAAATTCACTTTCATGTCATATTTTTTCTAAAATTTAATATATATTTTTT
>APFE030186741.1:956-14152 GCA_000404065.3 Pinus taeda | reverse complement strand
TCTCTCTCTCTCTCTCTCTCTCTCTCTCTCTCTCCCACCTCCATCTTTATTTCTCCCTCTTCCTCTCCTACCCTTCTCTACCTCTCTCACTCTTCTCCCTATCTCTCTCTTCATTTGTCCTCTCCCATTTCCTTCATTTTATCTCCATCTCTCACTTGTCACTCCCACTATCTCTCCATCTCTATCCCTCTATGTCTTTGTTCTTCCATCCCATATATGTCTAGAGTTAATATATATCATGATATCTTATAATATAACAAATCTAATGTTGTATTAATCTAAAGTTATTAAATTTATAATATTAAATTATAATATATTAAATGTAATTGATTAATTATTAATAATAATATTAGTGTTAACAATTATTTTTTTTTCATGTTATTAATAATATTTTGGCCCATGGTATTTGGGCCATATGCATCACCTAAGTAAAACTTTTTTTTAGTGTTCATAAATATCAAGTGGATTATGGAGAAAATATAAAAAAGGTTTATTTATATTTTTATTTATTTACCATACCTCTTTTATTTACCTTGGTATTTGTCCCATAGGCTTCATATATAATTAGATGTTGATTTCTAATCCTATTTGATATATTTTTATTTATTTGCCATACCTTTTTATACCTCTTTTATATTTATTTATTTACCATACCTCTAGTTTATTTATATTTTTATTTATTCACCATATCTCAAGAGTAAGTATAAAAAGAGGTTTTAATTATTTACCATAGCTCCATATTTATATTTTTATTTACTTACCATATATCTTTTTTGATTGCTCGTAAACCTCTTTATATTTTAAATTTATATTGTGTTTATACATAATAATAATTAGATTGATTTTTAAATAGGGCCTAAATTAGATAAAAAAATGTTAAATGTAAATGTTAAACATAACATGTTAAATGTTTACGTTTACATGTTTAAAAAATATTAAAAGATTTTAGAGCAAGATTTTCGATTCTTTGTGTTGAATTAATATTTTCCCTTTGATTTATGAAATGACATTGGGTTTAGTAAAGAGTAAAATTGTTTAAAATTTTTACTTAATTTATAATTTTAATGTGGTAATTTTTTTTGTTAAAGGTAAATTTATGATCCATTCAAATTCATATATACGATAAATGAACTATTAAAAGCATGAAATAATTTATTATCCATTCAAATACATAGTTATATTTTAATAATGAATCTTAGTCCATTAATAATATTAAAAAGTTATATATAATTTGTCAGACTCGGTTGTAGAATGCCTCTAGGGGCAACCATTATTTAAAACAATATATAAAATATTTTACATAACATGTGCATTGAACAATTCAGCACACATTAAAAGAGGTTTTTTACTATTAATATATTTTTAAGCATAAGTGAATATTAATTCATGTTAAAATATTTTATTCACAACCCACCATTATATATTCTATTATATACAACATTAAAATATTTTTGAAAATTATAAGGTTAAACATCTGACTCACATTTTTTACTTTAAACTACTTTACATAAAATTATATTAATCACATTAGACTATAGAATGAACCTCTCGGCTCAAAAATAATATTTATTATATTAAAAAATATTTTAATTTTTAAGAATGATATTACAATTGAAATTAATTTTTTAACACATTTTTATTTCATCATAAAAATAATGAGATTGTTATACTACAAATTATTTAATTTTTTTAAGTACATTTTTTCAATTATATCTATAGATAATTTTATGACTGAGGTATATGAATTATGATTATAATTGTTAAATTTAAATTAGTATGTTTATGTTTAAAGATTTTAAGTTAACTATAGATAATATTTGATTATCAAAGATTTTTTAATTAATTAAGTGAAACTAAATCTAAATATCTATTTGATCATCCTAACAAATTTGATTTTTTGAATTGAAATAAATCATAATTTTGTAGATATTAAATTAAAATTGCATTTAATATATCTTTAAAATTATTTAAATTATAATTGTTTTAGATTAAAGCATGGGGGCTTCACTCAATGAACCTCCAACATATCACGTGGGTTAGTGGCATACTAAACAATATCCTTAATTTGACTGCATATTGGAAATTACTTCTAAAAACCACTTTATTTAACCACGTACAAATACAAACCCAATACAACTTCCCAGTTTAAAAAGCACCTACTTTCACTAGATACTGTATGTATCCATTTTTTCATTAACATTTTTTATACCCCTTTACATTTATATCCATTTATTGGTAGGTAGATTTTGCACCTAGAAAGAATAACCTAAATACTAACCTAAACACTAGGTAGTTGAAAACTTGAAAGTTTCAATAAAAATGAGGCATATATAAGCTGGTTGATTTACAAATATCTACTGTGGAAAATTTGAATCGAAAATGCATAGATTTGAACTCTCAATTGCATCTATCTTCTATTAAATACTGAAAAATATACTCTACAGCAGTTCAAAATAAAACCTTGTTAACCAACACAATGACACGCCTTTCATATCGCTTATAGAATAGGAAGAGGAGAGAAAGTACAATGAATATGGACAGATGAAAAATCCTTCTAGTTGGGCTTTGTCAAATCATAGCCCTAACTTGATCACCTAGTGCACCATAGTTACATGGTAAGAGTGCCAAGTAAGTGTGTCTCCATCAAAAGATGAACTAGAGCATGAAAGCATGTGTCCCTTCCTTGAGATCTGTGTCCTCTACCTAAGATGGAAATTTCTCATGCATGCTAAAAATAAGAAAGGAAATTCTTTAATAATAGAAAAAATCTATCCAAAATTGAAATTGATAAATTTGAAAGAACATCTAAACTTAAATTAATTGAAGGTGTGACATGTGTGCCCTTGGCATCCATGCACCATCTTCCAAACAATAGTCTATTTCACTATCTCTCCTACAATTCATGTGCCCTCAACCACACAATAGTCAGTATTACTATATCCTTCACTTTCATTCAACGTGTTCATCGCTAATGTAAGGAAACAATGAAGGTGCCATATTTATTGCCTTCTCTACTACCCCACCATTGAGAGGATCACTAACCTAGCAACAAGTAAAAAATCTTAACACACACACACACTAGACATGGATCAGAGAGATATTAGTAATGTGATGCATGTTTTTCCTTGAGCAAGACTATTTGAGAGCCAAAGTGGGAGTGGGAAGTGAAAGTGGAAGCAGGAAGTGGGAGTGGAAGCAGAAGTGAGGAGTGACATTTTCAAAAGCTCCCAGGATGGGAGAAAATTTGGGAGTCAATTTTATATAGTATATATTTTTATATATTTTGATGCATATATGTCAACAAAAGCTTATAGAATGATGAATTTGTGATAAAAAAACATAAAAAATGGATTAAACCATATAACATCATTCATCCAGTAGTTATAATCTTCATCAACCATAGGTCCTCAAGTTACAAGTTCTCATTCATATAGCATGTAAGGGTGCACATAACAAAAATAACATCCACGTAACATCGAGTGCAATCCATCTATTAACCAAAAATACATCAACAAATAGGCTCTGGATGGCCTCTAACATCCAAAAAAATCACGCTATAGAAAATTCCTACATATCATCAAAATCATTTCCTAATGGGATATTTGTCATTAATATGACCCTATAAGATTTAACATAAGATAGAAAAAATGTAACATGTAAAGTCAAGATTTTGTTTGAGTGACAATAAAATTTTTGGTAGGGTCATGATAGAGGGGTTTGAAAACTAATGTCACCAACATCAAGGTACATAGAGCGCTTCGTTATTTTGAGTAAATACGAGTTCCATACCCTAGTACATGACAAAATCCAATGGAAACAATGCAATCCCCCAAATCCTAAAATCTTGAAAAACTAATAAGTTTGCTAGATTTTGAGCGAGATCTAAAACTTCACTTTCTCCATATGAAATATAATAAGGTTGGAACCACTCTCAAACATCTTGAGTCATTTCAGGGTAATGTTAAAAATTTAAGTAAAATGATGCAATTGAAAGAGAAAGGAAAATGTCACTTTTACGTTAAGAATTTAACATTGCCAAGAATTGCATGACAATACTAGGGCCATAGGTTTGAATATTAGGCTACTATGGACATAATATTACCATAGTATGTTTTATTTCTCCCTCCCACTTTCGATACTCCCACAATACACTTGGAGCTTTATTTCTCCATCAGACTTGTTTTTTGCCTCTACATGGCCAATATATTGTATAAAAAACACCTTATAATACCCATATTGCTATAAAAAATATAAAAACCCTTTACCCCTATTATATGCTCAATATATTATTTCATTTTTTCCTCAATTTTAATGCCCCAATATAAATGCATGTGATATGGTTTTTTTTTTTCTTAGCAGTGACACCCTGTGGATTAAAGTTACATTTGATAGATATTTAAAAGCATTAAAATAAAAATAATAAAAGTATTAAAATAAAAATAAAAACTCGTCATGTTTAAACGGAAAAGAAACAAAGTGCTACCTATAAAAACCATGATTCCACACATAATCCTAAAAAAACTTGGTTTTGGATTACAATACCACATTAGAACGTGATAAAAGTGAAACCATCATATAATAAAATAAAAGATCTTCCATATGACATATGGAAATGAATATACGATGAGGCAATCTGTAAAAAATATAAAAAGGTGAACTTGAAAATATGAGAGTTAGAAATTTTAATATCACATTATCCTATATCTCCCTGATGTACTAATACCTTTGAGGCAATATTAGTTCCACTTAGATAGAGCATTTTATCTCTTGATTCAACTCTTTAAATGTATAAGAAAAAGTTAGACTCAAACTATTTTCCTATGATATTATCTCATCAAATAATAGTTCAAAATGGATATTTTTCTCCATATCCCTATTAGTGATCCACTTAACTAAGGGACTAAATATTTATAGAGAGTGATAACCATATTCTTACCACCAAGGTAAAGTTAGTGATCCACTTAACTAAGGGACTAAATATTTATAGAGAGTGATAGCCATATTCTTACCACCAAGGTAAATTTAACTTTAAAGAAAACATATCTTCTAAACTGTTTGATCCTTGAACAATATTTTATTTAAAACTAATGTAATTGGTCATAAGTAAAATCCCAATAGTTCAAAAAAATTGAAATTCCTTTTGATATGCTTCCAATCAAAATAAGCCCATACTTTTCTTTTATGATTATTTTCTTCCTTAATTCTGACTCATAATTTTAACCAAAAATTGTTTTCGTAAGATTTTATAATATTGATTCCTTGATTTATCATTCCCAATGGATGTAACATTTTGTTATCAAATATTATGAGTTTTTGGCCATGTTTGACAACTTATTTTAAACAGGGATTATCAACAGATTTAATAATGAAATTTACAAATATAAAAAACACAAATTATTGATAATAGTTTTATATTAAACATAACTATACAATTATAAAAATTTGTTTTGTAGAGAACATTCTTTTTCATATTTTATGTAATAGAGGTAGATGTGTTATAAAATCTTATCCTTAAAATCTTAATATTAACAACATAGTTAATTTGAACTTTCCACACTCTTATAAAATATGCATAATTACTCAAGTTACCCGATGTTTACGTATTTTTAACATGTTCTATGTATGCTATTTATATTTCTTTCCTTGTGGATTTTTTTATTACGTGCACTATTTCATAATCTAGCATACATTATGTAGAATGCAATTGTGTATGTGTTTAATTAGGGTAGGTGTAAGATAATGATGGTCTTAGTGATAATGAAAATTTGGGAAAATGAATAATATGTTAATTTGGAGGGATAATTAGAGTTACTTAACAAATGAATATGAAGATGATGTAAGAAGATGAAATGTGAGAAAATGAGTTGAATTTCTAGATATTTAACTTTTATTCATAGAAATTGCGTCCTACGTGAAATTTGAGTTTTCCTAATACCGATATGTTATTTTTCATGCAATATATAATGCATATGTTTTCGTGCAACCTTTGAGTATCTAAATGACGAAATCTTGCTACAAAAAGTCGTGGAGTTTGTTGACGGTGCTGGAAATCGATCAACCAAGGGGATATCCCCAATATGAAGTCCCAATTAGACCTCACACCATTCAGAGTAGGAGCCCCAACTGAAAATATGGCTAGTTTCCATAACTGTGATCTTATATATGTGCTTTAGGTGCAATTAACACATAAGAAGACATAAAAATATAACTAGTATGACTAAGTAATTAAATTTAGTGTAATATTAATTGTAATTCGTAAGAGATTATTTCATGCAAAAGGGAAAATAATTGAGCCTCTAGAAGAAAACTAATACTATTATCCTAGAAGAGATATACAAACATGTAAAGGATCAATAGTGAGCCTGCAAAATAGTTCACATGATAATAACAATCATGAAAGTAAATAGAACACACATCTAATAAGAAATATACTAAACTTAATGAAATATTTCATTGACGTTAGCATGAATTAAATAACATATATTGTAGACATCTAAAGAATAGTATTACAACATCCACGATACATGCATGAAAATGTGTTCCCTCTGATAGCTTCTGATTATTAAGTAAATGTTCCAAGTATACAATACAATGATAAGATATTACCCCCAATAGTACAACATGAAGTTACTTCTTCCTTCTCCAAAGAATAATATTCACTCTTATGCTAAACTGTGTAGAAATTATGGTGTACATTTGTAACTGCTCGTGAAATGCACATAATATTTTTTCTAGGGTAAATCAATCTGCTAAAATCCCTACGCCTTATTGCATTAATATGATGAATAGAGATGTATTACAATCACCAAATCAAGCTAAGCTCAACCTACAAGTGAATAACCTATCTCTCTTCTCACTGAGAATCTCTGACCCTAACTTAATCAATTTCTACCTCTGCTTGAGCCCCTATTTCATTGCACAATTCATAAGGAAGTTATGCCCCTATTATTTAGGAATATCTTCCAAAATGCTTGTGTAATTCCCAAGGTTGATCATTTGACTGCATGCAACACCTGTACACTCAAGGCTAGTCTACAATTAATGTTACACTACCTTGAAATCTCTACCATAACTGGGGAACTCGAATTCTCTACATGCACTAGCTATTTTGGGTTGATTGATCAGTTAGCTGAATGATCACTGAGTTATATTGAATTTTCATTGCAAAATGAACCTTCCATTATTTTCTCTAACATTTAGAACTAGTTTAACTGAAAACAACTTTAAATAAATGACCTTGATTAATACAAATTAGAAATCACACATGCTTAACTGAACCCAAACTCTACTAACTCAATTTTTTTAGTTAACTAAGTGAAAAACTCCATGTCAAACAAGTTAACTATATCCAAGTTGTCTACTAATGTGGAAATTCCAATTTTCTCAATTTGACCAAAAGGCAAAATCAAATTGAGACTTTCTTGTTGCATTTTGAACAACCCCACTTAGCAAGAAGTTATTATCAACCAACCCTATCTTTCACGTGTGGAACTCGAACTTCCCTCTTAACAAGGCCTTTGTCAAAATGTCAACATATTGTTCCTCTATCACAATGTATTGGAGAAACATTATCTGCCTCTACACATACTCCGGTAAATGGTGATAGTAGATAGCTATATGCTTGCATCGATCCCGAAATACATGATTATTAGAGAGCTTGATGCAACTTTGATTATCACAATAGATCAAAGTTAGATCCATCATCTAACCAACCAGTCCCACAAGTATATTTCTCATCCAGATTACCTTACATGTTGCTTGACTTGCATCCATGTATTCTGATCCTGCCAAGCTGAGCACCACATATCTTTGCTTCATGTTGTACCAAGAAACTGTTGTGGTACCAACACTTAAAATTCCACCTAATGTAATATTTTGGTCAGATGGACTCCCTACCTAATACACATCTGTGAAGACACACAAATTCACTCCCTTTGTACATCTATACCATAGTCCAAACTGTTTAGTGCCTCTGAGGTACTATAAAACATACTTATATTCCTTCCGAATTAGTTTCATTAGCCTAACCATAGCTTGGCTTAGTTGGTTGACCACATAACACATATCTCGTCATGTGTTCACAAAATACATGAGTGAACCCACTAGCTGTTGATAAATGGTAACGTCCACTTCTTCACATGAAGTGGCATCCTCCTTCCTCTATTTGGTCACTAGAGGTGTCTCCATGGGTTTACAAATCTCCATGCAAAATCTCTGCAGTATCTCGTTTACATTATTTCCTTAAGACAAAACAGTTCCCCATCACTTTTCCATACTTCTAATCCGAGGAAGTAGTGCATGAGACACATGTCCTTCATTCCAAATTCCCTTACAAGGTCCTCCTTGCAAGGCATGATCAACTGCTCATCACCAGTTAAAATAAAATTATCAACATATAAGATAATAATAATATGTTTACCTTCTACGAATATGTGATAGAGGTTTGCATTTTCTTCACTTTGGTCAAGCCCAAACTACTTAGATATCTATCAATTTCTGCTTTCCAAGCACAGGGTGCTTGTTTGAGATTGTACAATGCTCGCTTGAGTCTACACTCATGAGAATCCTAATACAATGTCTCAAAACCTTTTGGCTACTCGATGTACACCTCCTCCTTAATAAATCCATCAAGAAATATGTTTTTAACATCCATCTTGTGGATCTTCCATCCCATCTATGCAACTAGTGCAAGAATTGATCTAATGGATGAGCACCTTGCTATAGGAGCAAAGGTCTCCTCATCGTCAATTCCCTCAACTTGAGAGTATCCCTTGGCCACAAATATGGCCTTATACTTCTATATGCTTTTGTCTGCTACATGTCGAACCTTGAAGATTCACCTAGAAACCAAAACTGATTTATTTTCCAGTCTTTGGACCACTTCCCAAACATTGCCATTTAGAATGGATTTGTATTCTTCCACAATTGCATCAACCCATAAAATTTTCTCTACTTCTTCCTCGAAAGAGGATGGCCCAGTATCTACAATCTCAGTCATTAGAGCCATGTAGCGAGTGTACCTCTCAGATTACCTCCTTTTCCTGTGCAAATTTGAAGGAGCTCCCACATTATCCTTCTCATCGTGCACTAATCTATCAGCTTCCTTGGTTCTTTTTCTCCCTTCTCTTGATGGTTTTACTTGAGTGAATGTCTCCACTCTCTGAGCCTCTACTTGTGGTTTCTCCAGAACATCATGACGCTTCTCCTTTGGAGCTAAAAGTTCCTCTTCTTTGGGGATCTAAATCTCCCTCTCAAGAGAGAACCACATTGATTTCTCCTCACACCACTTTACATCCCTTTGGAAAATTGTCATTCTAAGGGAGGGTAAGTACACACGGTAAATTTGAGGAGTTTTTGTGTAACCCATAAATACCCCAACTCTGTTGTCGGCTCAAGCTTCTTCCTTTATTCATTGGAGACATGGAAGTAGCAAGAGGTTCTAAAAATCGTAAATTGCGATACATCAGGCTTTCACCTTTAGAAGGCATCCTTCGGTGTAATCATACCAAGAATCTGATGAGGGCTCCATTTATGGAAATATACTATTGTATTGTATGCCTCAACCCACACATTCATAGGTAGCCCTTGGTCATGTAACATAGTAGTCACTGCTCCCATAATGTTTTAGTTCTTCCTATCAGTTACCCCATTCTATTGTGTGTTGTGGGGTGATTTCAACTATCTTCGAATGCCTTATTTCACATAGAAAATTTTTAATTCATTTGAAACATACTTACCTCCATTATCGCTCCTGATAGCCTTCACCTTCTTCTTAGTTTCTTTCTCAACTAGTGCCTTGAATTCTAGGAACTTCGATAATGTCTCATATTTCTTTTGCATGAAGAAGATCCAACACTTCCTTGAGAAGCCATCAATAAAAATGAAAAATATTTATGTCTGGTAGTGGAGGCTGTCGAGAAAGGTCCATAGGCATAAGAGTGGATCCATTCCAAGGTTGCATGTGCTTTGTTGTCTTGATCATGGAATGTGGACTTTTCATACTTCCCCAAGCTACATCCTTTGCATATAGTTTTCTTCTCAAGTGCTCCTTTGGGGAGTCTAGTGGCTATTTGTTGCATAATCTTGAAGGAGACATGATGCAAATGGCTAAGTCTATATGCCAAATTTCACCGACATTATGACTCCTCATTTTCTCTACCTTATTGCTTAATGCAGCACAATATTCTACATATAGCTTATATAGGTTCTTCACATGAACTCCAATTTGTTTCACTTTTCTTATGACTATGTGTCTAATGAATGCCTTCCATTTGCTGAAAATCACATAATAACCATGGTCTTCCAAAACTGTAACAAATATGATATTTTTTATTAGGCATGGAATGGACATGACATCCTTGAGTCTAAGAGAGGAGCCTCACTCCCTTTGAAAAGTGACTGTAACAATCACGGTCATGTTGTACCTTCCGTCATCCACGAACTTGATGTTCATTTGGAGATCTTTCTCCTCTACAAGACTGAAAATCTCTCTACACCATGTCATGTGCAATGATGCACCAGAGTCCAAGTACCATACGCTCCCCATCATTGTGACGACCTTGCATGTGATAAGGGTAAAGTCAATCTTGAACTATGAAGGCAAGGTTGCACCTATTGTTCCTTTTGAGATATTCTTCCTTAAATTTTTGTGTGGATGCTTCATGGTATAGTTCCTGAATTCATGACAATTTAAACATTTAATTTTACAAAATTATTTCTTCTTGCCCCTTCAGCTAGATTCTGGTTTGGTTTGAGATTTCTTCCTCTTTCCCTTCTTTCCCTTTCCAACTAGTGCAATTTTTTCTTCATCCTCACCCTTGGATGATGTCCCATCTCTAGTATTTGATTAGCATCAGTATTTCAGCAAGAATATTGCAACTCTTGGGGCTACCAACTTTACTTTATCAACCTGGGGTTCGTACAAACTTGGAGGTGGAAGTGTTGTATGCACAAGTAAATGTGATGGGTCTACTCGTTGTCACTACTAAGTTGGCGATAGACCACTAAGGTTTTTCAAACCAAACTTCTGTGGATTCAGAAGAAGCTTGATTACCAATGAGGGAAAGAGAAATCTACTCTAAGAGAAAGCTTGTCTACTGCAGTACGGAAATAGACTGAAATCAAATGCTAAATCACACCATTTTATAACTATCTGCTAAGAGGCTATGCTTCAAAAGAATGCTAATTTAACATGTATTCAATCCTATCATACTAATCATGCAAATTCAAAGCATCAAACATTCTACTGCTATGCATGTAAATGAATAAAATAGTTCTGTTTTTTTTTTTTGAATTTTTTATCTGAAGGTGTGAAAGCTAATCTCTTTTGGTGATGTGGAAGGTGGCTTAGGGATGATGGTGAATGGTTAGAATGTTTGGGAGACTAATAGGGGACCTTTCCTAGCTTCCTAGAGGTTTTTTCCTCAATTCATCCTCAAAACAGGCCACTACAGGTAAACCTACAGGATGTCCTAATGTGTTTTACAAAATGTCTTGAAAACCTACAGGATCCCCTGTATTTATACAAGATATAGCCAAGAGAAAAAGGATGGGTGTTGAAGGTTATGGAAGGCTTAGGGAAGTTTTTTGGTGGATGGAATGAGGCAATGGAGTGCCTAGCACCAGTTCAGAACTGAAAACCAAGGTTGGGAGATGGTTGGATTTTCTCAACAAGCTCAGAAAAGTTCCCTTATGAAATGATGCAATTGGTGAGGGTTTTAATGAAAGAAAAGAATGATCATGGATGGATGAAGTTGGAATGAGGTTTCTGACTATGAAATCTCTTTGTACTTCTGAAACACCTGCACTGAATCAAACATTGAAATTTACCCAAAATTCATGTAAACAAGAAGAAGTTCAATTATATAAGGAAATTTGAATTTCATGAACTAGCTACCTACTTCATGCATGAGGAGAGCTTGCACAATAATATGTAACAATGATGAGATATAATGTAAGATTGAAGATGGAAGAAATGATAACTAAATCCTACTCTTGCAAACTGATCAAATGCTGACCTAAGTAGAGAAAACCCTAATTCAATGAGAAACCTAGTGTCTTTTTTGGGGTTGCATATGAGTTCTTTCCTCAAACCATGATCCCTGAAGGAAGGAGTGAGGCCAAAACCACGTATTGACAACTTTTTGATGATCCTTTATATCTTCTAAACTATTGCTGAAGTAAAGAACAAATGGAAGGAAACTAATAAGCAAAATAATCAAATCTACAATACATGCAGTGAAATAAATATTAGCCCTATCCTCCAATGTGCTTTGATCACAAAGATAAATGAACTGTCTATAATCCTAGAATGGTACATTGCCTTTCTATGCCTGAGTCTTGATTTAATACTGCCACCACTATTCCTTAAGGTATAATGCATAGGACTTAGTTGGCATCCTGAACTAGATTACCTCTAAGGATAGACTGGCTTTCATTATTTCTTCTCTATCCCTCAGGCTACTCAGTTCTTTGCTCATCTTTTTAGCTTTTTCTTCCATGTGACCTATGTCCTCCACCCCTTTGGATTTGGATATCTACATCCATCTATGTGTTCTTGCCTTTTCTTTTTCTAGCTCAAATAATAATGGGATGGATTTTTTTTGTGGAATGACCCTACCCCCTTCAATGAACTTGTAGTAGAATTCAAGGTTAGGTTGAGGACTAGGTTCCCTTAGCTCTGGATCCTCCTTATTTGTTTCTTGCTACATACTCCCTTCTTTACCCAATTTATGAGTTTCCTGTTGGTTTAACAAAGTTTCCTGTAGGATTCCCTCTGCTTCCTATATGTCCTCCTATGTATCTTGTAGGATGCCTTTTCCTTTGGATGAGGCAGATCTAGTGATAGGCCTTCTAACATAGGTGATAGTAGAATTGGGGGAGGCTTGTCCTGATGACCCTTCTCCTTGAGTTTTCATAAGAGGAGCCATCTTCTCCTGTTGTTTGGGTGAGTCCTAAATAACAATAGGAACCTTGGTGGGAGTTTGAGGTTTTCCCTGCTTTATTCTTGTACTTTTTCTTATCCTAAAGTACAATGGAGTTTGTCTTTGTCTTTTCCCTTTTTGTTTGATAGGGGTATTAAGGGTAGTGAAGGCAGCTACTGCCTCTTCCTCAGTGGGTTCTAGGGATACCCTGGGTAATTCCTCCTTGTCTTTTGCCTCCTCTTTTCCATTCTCCCTCTCATCTTTGCCTTTATC
>APFE030186731.1:0-37929 GCA_000404065.3 Pinus taeda | reverse complement strand
CGTAGGTGGTGGCCTACAGAAGGCTACAACCTTCTCTTTCTTCCAGGGACCACGTTTCATAAATTTTCAGACTAGATCCATGAGCATCAATCAACCATTAAGAACTTCTCCATCAACCAATCACTTTTCACCAATTAGATCTGAATCAAGTAGATATTTCTGACAGCTGTACCCAAAACACAGTACCAGTAACCACACACCAAAACAGAACCCAGAACACAGTAGCAATGAACAGAAGCAACAAGATCACAGTTTAAAAACATATACGCTACTTTATCATCTTGAAACATGCGTGCATACGCATCTGCATATGAAACAACCTTCGTATACGCGTTATGACTTCACTGAACCTGTGTGTATACGCGCCTTCTCTTCACTAAACCTGCGTACAGATCTATAAAGGATAATTCACACTTTCAGATATTCAATCACTAATTAACCCAGATTATCAGACTTATAGATCAAGCAAGCGCCACATCTAGCAGATCAAAATCATATAAAGATACTATCATTCAAGATTAAAGATTATGACCCATGAATAGATCTTATCCTTCTTTCGCGCTAAGGTTCCTCCTTCATTCAGATCCAGATCTACATCACAACCCAATTACTAATATACCAGCTCTAACATTTTATCAGATATTCAATAATAATGCAGATGATTCTTTGCCACATGATCTCCTTCCTCTTTTATAGTCTTAGGCCTTCCTCAATACCATGGTCCAAAACCATAACATTTCAATACCATGAACTCAAAACTAGGGATCAACACATCTGACGAGACGCCATGGTCCAGAACATAGCTTCAAATCCCAAGGACTAACTACCATGGACCAAAAGTATGATCCCCAACATATACACGCTTTTTCAACGTATAACCCACGTGTATACGCATCTTTGTTTAGATGA
Source organism: Pinus taeda (assembly GCA_000404065.3). Taxonomy (NCBI): domain Eukaryota; kingdom Viridiplantae; phylum Streptophyta; class Pinopsida; order Pinales; family Pinaceae; genus Pinus; species Pinus taeda. The sequence goes on along the minus strand of APFE030186731.1, from coordinate 37,020 downwards.
ACCTGCGTATATGTCTCTTTCTTCTCTCTGAGTCCCTGAACTGAGATTTGTTACCAAAGGGAGTTGCCATCAAGGACAACACCTGTGCCATAATGCCAACACATACTACTTCGAGTGAGACCTCAGTCCATGCTCCATGGAATATTTTTGAAAGGGCCAGTAGTACCAGGATTTGTTTCACTAAATCATCTTTGAACCTGGGTCAGGCCCCACTAAGCCAACAAATGGTTCTGTTATCTCCTGAAATAAAATTGTCAATTTTATTTCATTAGGTGATAGAATGTCTTTTGAGGAAAGAGTTTAATTTAATTTTTAGACTCATTTCATTGAGTCTTAAGCTTGTAATCATGTTAATAAACCTTCTAGTCATCTCATTTTTGAAAAATCAACTTTCAATAGCTAACCCGCATTCTCAGTAGACCTCTTAGCTACCGAAATCGTAGGTTTTTCAAACAATAAACTGCTTTGGGAAAACTCAATTTTCTCAGCTGTGGGGAGGCCGTTTTACACACTCAAATAGTCAATTGACAATTAGACATCCTAAGCTATATAATGATACTTTCAGATCTATATTTAGAGTTGGGGAAGGTAGTAAAACGTCCCCCACACGATGAAGCAGTGTTTTCAGAAATGTGGTGTTTCTACTGTGCTGAGTCATCATTTTCAAATGATGATTCTGAGCGACTGGAGGATCATTTTGAGAAATGGTCAGAGGATTTTGTGCTTAAATTTTCATAGAACAATAACCTCTTTGGGTTTATACACAGGTGTTACAGATGTGGACAGCTGATTCCATCTCTGAGCCCTAGTTTTTCAACAGTCTGGCCCAATTTTTGTGGCAGACAATTTCAGAAATTGATTGTAACTGATTGTTATCTTCGAGATTTGGGAAGATTTCGACCTCATCCATCAGATCCTGAGAAATTTGCAGTTGTTGAAGATTATGAAGACTATTTCTACAAGAATTGACCAGTTAAATAGGATATATTCCTATTTGTTTTAACTTTTCTATTTCCTATCTATTTTAACTTTTCTATTTTAGGTGTTTCAGATCCATTTTTATAGGATCTTGACTTTTATGTAATGGTTATAAAGCCTAGAACCCTAGAGATGAGAAGGGGTTCGACTTTGGAGACTTTTCATACTTCGTAATCTTAAGCTTCTCATTTTCATATTAGTAATACAAGCTTCTTTTGCTATTATCTATTCAGATTTACATCTTCTTATCTGTTCTCTGCTTGCACTTGAATATGTTATTCATGTTATTCCTATTTTTCTAATGCCAGATAACTGTCACCTTATCTTTACATTGATGAATTAGAATTGCAATTTTCATTTACCTTTTGTAACTAGCCATTCATATGTGTTAATGTATGATTTTGCTGGTATAGTAAGGATTCTTCATACATCCACTTATTTATAAACCTTCTTAACATTAGTAGTTGAAAGCCTTGTTAATATAAGAGTGTTTATGTATGCCTTGAGTGAATAAGACTTGGTTCAGTCATCCAACTTGATCCAAACACATTCCCATAATTTAGAGAACCATTGAGGGATATTTATAAATTACCAAGCATCTTCGAACTATAACCTAGAAGAGTTTCCTGGAGTGCTAACATAATTGGCACCGTTGCCGGGGAACGACAATTGAAGCTCAGCTTCCCTAGGAGATGACAGAGACCCAACTTTGATGATAGATAAAGTCTGGATACTATCTTGGTTGTAATCATCTATCTGGCGACTCCATGGGGGGACGAATCTATTGGCGACTCTATTGCATAATTGTGGCTCAGTGTAGGATGTATACTCAGCGAAATCCTCAAAAACCACCAACTGACCTAGTATCTAATCCTGAAAAGATCATAAGAGAAGGAAAAACATTATAGAATGAAGCTTCAAGTTTAGAATCATCTCAGTCTAAAACTGAAAGCCACTTAGCTTACATTCATACCAATCTTACTGTTGTTGAGCTTGCTATACAAGAATTGTCATCAAAAGGAGAAGAAAGACTTGCAAAGTTATTATCTAGTTTTTATAGAGCTTCTTACTTTCTAGATTCTTCTTTCATTGTAAGTCCAAAGAAATCTTCCCCTCCTATCCATCATACTCCCTTAGTCATATCAGATCCTCCTCAACCCTCGGTTGTTCAAGCTTTCAGTACTTTCATATCTACCACAGCCATGGCAGCACCATAAGAACCTACCAAGATAGAAAGAATCATAGCTGCTAGGTATGGACCATTAGTGTTGCCCTCTCCCTTGAGTGCAATGCCTATTAGAGAATATTAAAAGTACATGCCTAAGTTTACAGGGACAAAGGGGATTACAGTTGAAGAACATCTTGAATTATTTTATAGCTATGCTGGTAATTTGGATATTAGTGAAGCTGATGTATGGATGAGAGTTTTTGTTCAAAGCTTAGATGGAGAGGCTAGGAAATGGTTCAGAGAATTGACACCAAGGTCTATAGTAGACATTGAGGCTTTAGATGATGCCTTCCTCAAGCATTGGGGAGATAAGAAAGATCTGCTCCACTACAATATAGAATTTGTGAATTTAAAGAGAGAAAGTGGTGAGTCATTGTCTGATTTCAACAAAAGATTTAACTGTACGTACAATATGATACTAGCTGAGGTGAAACCTAACACTACATCCGCAAAACTCACCTATGCAAATGCCTTTGATGCTGAATTTTGTTTATTGTTGAGAGAGAGAAAATGTGCTACCTTGGCTGATATGCAGGATGTAGCATTGGAGGTAGAATCAAATATTATGGCTGCAGAAAAACTTAAGGGAAATGTTGATAGGAGAAAACGAAAGGATGAATCCTCATCATCTTTAGATCCTAAGATTGATAAAGTGACTAAGATGATAGATTCATTAACTTCTGAAATATCCAAATTGAAGATTGAGAATTAGAAACCTGGAAGAGGAAGAGGTCTTAATACCTTTTCTCCTCAGAACCCAAATCCATACAGGAGAAACAATGAGCAGTTGCATATATAGAAAAGAAATAGAAACACTAATGAAGATCAAAAGGTAAAGGAACCTTTTCAGAATGCAGTAATGGAAGAAGAGAAATATGAAGAAGATGATGAAATCCATTATCTGGAAGACAAAGGCAGTGCATCCCTCTTGACCTTAGTTGCCTATGAAGAGTCACTATTCAATGACCAGATCAGTCAAGAGTGGGATGATGGAGCTGTTCTACAGGTTGATGATCACCACAAGTATAATCTGAGGTCAAAGAAAAATACTGTAAAGCAAGCTCTTGTTCATAAAGTTGTTATACTTGCAAAACAACAAGCTATTAAGCAGCAAATTCCAACTGCTGATCCAATCATCCTCAAAGCTCCATTTCATGAGGTAAGAGGCTTTGACAAGATTTCTTCTCCCTTCAGTTTTGAAGCAGAAATTCAGAAATTAAAAATACCTATACCTCTGATCGAACTGATCAAGAATGAGGCTTTCAAAAGAACTAATTTCAAAGCCCTCGAACCTAAAGCTACCCAAGCCACTACTGATTATGTCAATATGCAAGATGACAAACCAACTGTTGTTCTCAATCCTATGGTTGAAAACTGTGATGAAAACTCCCCATCATTTTATGTTTCTTTAAGTATCCATGATAAAATCCTACACAACTGCCTTCTAGACATAGGAGCTAGTCATAATCTAATGCCCAAGGCTGTCATGGATGAGTTAGGTCTTGACATCACCAAATATTATCATGACCTGTTCTCTTTTGATTCTAGGAAACTAAAATTTCTGGGACTAATCAAAGATTTAGCCATCACCTTGTCTCAACTACCAATGAAAAACATGTTGATGCATATTATGGTAGTAGATGTGCCTCCCAAATTTGGCATGTTGTTATCTAGAGGTTGTATGAAGAGATTAGGGGTAACATTGCAGAATGACCTTTCTTATGATATTGTTCCAGTTTTTGGAGGTCAAAATAGGAGATTGTACAGAGAGGCTCAGTTATCTTACATCATCAGTGATGAAAGGAATCCCACAAATCACCCCATTTATTCTATTGACACTGATTTTGGAGCCTGTATTCTTCAGAATGAAGAATCCCATTTGTCCTCTATGCAGGTTAGAAAACTAGTTTCTCAAATCACAGAGAAAGCGAGCACATAAATTTGGGATATGTTCTTTGATGGAGCTTGATCTAAGGAAGTTGCAGGAGCAGGTGTAGTTCTTGTGTCACCCATAAAAGAAGTCATTCATGTACCTTTCAAACTAAATTTTCAGGTCACCAATAACATAGCAGAATATGAAGCCTTGATATTGGGCTTAAATGCTTCTAAAGAAATGGGCATCAAAGGTATCAAAGTGTTTGGGGATGTAGATCTTATCATTTAGCAAGTAAAAAACACTTTCCAGGCAAAGCATCAGAGGCTGAAGGCATACAGAGATGAGATATGGAAGCTCAGGGATTCTTTTAGTGATTTCAATATTTCTTATATCCCTAGAACAATGAACCAGCTGAATAATTCCCTTGTTGTGTCTTCTAGCATGTTTATTCCTCCTTTGCCTCCCAAGTTGACTTATGAATTTCAGGTGAAATATAGACCATCTCTGTCTGATAATGTCAAACACTAGAAAGTATTTGAAGAATATGATGAGATTAATAGATTTCTTCAACTCATTAATGAGTTTTCTGAAATGCACATTGACCAAGATAATGAAACTGTTGAGGAGTCAAACAAGCCCAAGTTAAAAGATAAAATTTATTAGGATAATATAGTTCAGTTACCAAGTAACTATATACCCAGAGGTTTAGTGCCTCTAGAGAAACTGTTTGATCATAATGATGTACCTTATAAACCTGTCAATTAAGAAAATGACTCGGTTGTCCATAAACATAACATTGGAAGTCAAGCTCATCCAAAGTTCATAAATCTGTCTACTCAGTTGTCTTCTGCCCAAAGTTTAGAGTATTGCACCCAGATGAAGCAATTTGTTGTTGTTTTTGCTTGGGAGTATAATGGTCTTAAATCTTATGACACCAACATCATTCATCATAAGATTCCCCTTGAAAAGAACATCATTCCTTTCAGGCAGAAATTAAGGCCTATTAGCCCTCTTTTACTGCCTTTGGTTGAAAAGGAAATCAAGAAGATTTTGGATGCCAAGATGATAGTTCCACTAAGGTATTTAATATGGATATCCAACCTTGTGATAGTGAGAAAGAAGAATGGGGAATCAGGCTTTGTGTTGACTTCAGAAATCTGAACAAACATTCTAAAAAAGATAACTACCCCCTGCGTAAGATGGAACACTTGCTGCAAAAGGTTTTAGGGGCCAAAATCATGTCTTTCTTAGATGGATTTTTAGGTTATAACCATATTTCTATACATCCTGATGACCAGGAAAAACTACCTTCACTACTCCTTGGGGTACTTTCATGTACTCCAAAATGCCTTTTGGACTGATGAATGTTGGGGCCACTTTTCAGAGGGCCACAGACATAGCATTTGTGGGAGAGAAGGATAGGTTTGTCGTTATTTACCTTGATGATATTACTCTCTTTTCTAGCAATCAAAAAGATCACTTGCAACATTTGAAAAGAGTGTTTCTGAAGTGTAGACAATTTGGGATTTCTTTAAACCCAAAGAAGTATCACTTCACTCTTGAAGAAGGTAAACTTCTGGGACATGTTGTTTCCATTGAAGGTGCAAAAATTGATCCAGCTTGAGTTGAATCAGTTCAGAAATTATATATTCCAAGGTCAAAGAAGGACATTCAATATTTTCTTGGTAAGATTAACTTTGTTAGAAGATTTATTCCAAACTTTGTTGAACTGGTAAAGCACATCACTTCTATGTTGAAGAAAGGATCATAAATAAAATGGACAGATAATGCAAGAAGATCTTTTGAAGCCATCAAATAGGCTATCATGGAAGCTCCTACTTTGATTAGTTCAGATTATAACAGAGAATTTTATATTTTCTCTTTTGCTTCCTATGATACACTTGCAACAGTTCTGCTATAGAAAAATGATGAAGGGATAGATCATCCAGTGGCCTTTTTTAGCAAAACTTTAAGGGATGTTGGACTGAGGTATGATATTATCAAACAATAGGCCTATGCTCTCATCAAATCTTTAAAAGCATTCTAAGGTTATTGCATATGTTCCTTCTGCCTCAGTGAAGGATGGTTTAACTCAGCCAGATATTGATGGAAAGAGAGCTAGATGGATTGAAAAATTCATTGAGTTCAACATAGAGGTGAAACCCACTAAGCTTGTTAAAGGCCAAGGCTTGGTCAAGCTTATGGTTGAGGAAAATTGCAACTTGTTAGGTATTAATTTTATTGGTTTAAATTCAGATGATGAGCAAATAAAGGGAACATCAGAAGAGCAGGACCACAGTCGATCTTTGGCTGAAAATTTAGCCACATGTGACTGGTATTCCAACATAGTTCATTTTTTTTAGAAATTAGAAGTTCCTCCAGGGCTTAGCTCAAGTCAAGCTTGAGCCCTTAAGCTCAAATTAGTAAAATTTTGCATAAGCAAAAATCTGCTTTATTGGAAAGATCCATCAAGAATCCTTTTGAGATGTCTAGACAAAGAACAATTTTTGGAAGTCATGCACCAACTTCATTCTAGCATTTGTGGAGGTAACCACTACTGGAAGACTACAACCCACAAAATTCTAAGGGCTAGATATTATTGGCCTACTCTCTTTTCTAATGTATGTTCTTTTGTCAAATCTTGTGACAAGTGTTAGAGGTTTGCAAGGAGACAACAGCTAAAATATCTGCCCTTGAAACCAATACATGCCAATGGTCCTTTCCAACAGTGGGGCCTAGACTTCATAGGTGAGAGCAATCCACATTCTAGTGACCAGCAAAAGTGGATCTTGATAGCCACTGATTACTTTACCAAGTGGATAGAGGCTATACCCACTAGAAATGTTAATCATCAAGTTATTATGAAGTTCTTATATGAAAATATTTTTACTAGATTTGGTTGCCCAAATAAACTAGTCACTGATAGTGCTGTAGCATTCAAAGCAGATGAATTGGTTGATATGTGTGAATCAATGGGCATTCAGTTGGCACTTTCTACTCCATATTATCCTCAAGGCAATGGCTTTGCAGAATCATCTAACAAGAGTCTTGTGAGGATCATAAAAAAACTGTTAGAAGCCAATAAAAGGAGATGGGATTCCAAGTTGAAGTTTTCCCTTTGTGCTGACAAACTTACCAACCAAAAATTAATAGGAACCTCTCCATTTAAGCTGGTTTATGACACTAATGTTTTTTTCCTATCCAACTAATTCTCCCTGTGGCCAAATTATTTCAAGAAGAACAGGATGAAACGAATGACATGGTAAGGAGAATGAATAACCTAGTCGAATTATAGCACATCAAAGAGTAGGTGGTTGAGAATTCAAAATTTCATCAGAAGAAAATCAAAGAAGCCTTTGACAGGAAGGTAAATGTGTACAATTTCCAAGTTGGTGACTGGGTTCTCAAATGAGATGCATTGAAGGAAAAGAAAGGTAATCATGGTAAGTTTGACTCCTTATGGACAAGTTCGTTTGTCATCACTCAAATTCAATAGAACAATACCTTTATTCTGCACAGTCTAGAAGGAGAAGATGTTTTTGGTGGCCCAGTGAACGGGCAGTTCTTGAAACTTTATTTCATTTAAGGCTTTAAAGCCTTGATATTGTAAATATGTTTTTAAGTTTTTATTTTCTATGCAAAATAAAATCCATGCCCAATGGAAAACTAGGAGATAGATTTGATTTTGGTTTTACAGGAAAGGCATTGGTCTATGGTTCTTGAAACCTCACAAGGAGGCTTTCATCCCCAGAAGGAGCCAGTGTTATCTCCTGAAATGAAATTGTCAATTTTATTTCATTAAGTGATAGAAGGTCTTTTTAGGAAAGAGTTTTATTTAATTTTTAGACTCATTTCATTGAGTCTTAAGCTTGTATTCATGTTAATAAACTTTCTAGTCAACTCATTTTTGAAAAATCAACTTTTGATAGCTAACCCGCATTCTCAACAGACCTCTTAGCTACCGAAATCACAGGTTTTTCAAATGATAAATTGCTTTCAGAAAACTCAATTTTCTCAACCGTGGAGAGGCCGTTTTACACACTCAAATAGTCAATTAACAGCAAGACATACTAAGATATATAATGGTTCTTTCATATATTCATTTAGAGCTCAAGAAGGTAGTAAAAAGTTCCCCACAAGATAAGGCAACATTTTCAGAAATGTGGCATTTCTACTATGCTGAGTCATCATTTTCAAATGATGATTCTGAGCAACTGGAGGATAATTTTGAGAAATGATCGGAGGATTTTGGTGCCTAACATTTCAAAGAACAATAACCTCTTTGGGTTTATAACAGGTGTCACAGATGTGGAGAACCAAATCCATCTCTAAGCCCTAATTTCTTTAACAGTCTGGCCCAATTTTTGTGGCAGACAGTTTCAGAAATTGATTGTAACTGATTGTTATCTTCAGGATTTGGGAAGATTTTGACTTCATCCATCAGATCCTGAGAAATCTGTAGTTGTTGAATATTATGAAGACCATTTGTACAAGAATTGACCAGTTAAATAGGATCTATTCCTGTCTATTTTAACTTTTCTATTTCCTATCTGTTTTAACTTTTCTATTTTAGGTGTTTTAGATCCATTTTTATAGTATTTTGACTTTGATGTAATGGATATAAAGCCTGGCTACTACTAAGGCATGGACTGGGAAAATGGAGCTGGCTAGGGTTTGGGTGCGAAGGTTTCGGGAGGCTTCCTACTCAGGCCCCGGGTGATGACAGTCAAGACAGTTGCTAACTCTGGTGGTCAGGTGCAGGCTTTCTGGAGTTTTTTCTTGAAGGGCGCAGGCGGACAGCTGGAGGTCCCCTCGAGTAAGGTTAAATGCTTTACTGTCTAGTTTTATTGACCTTTCGTTTTATCGTTTTCTGCCGCGGAGGTTGCACCAGTTTTTCTCATCGTTTTGGGGGTAGTTTCCCATGATACCCAAGGTATTACTGTTTAATTATTGCCCCATCGTTGTTACGCTTGCCGCCGTTTGTGATTGCTCCGGGTTCTCTCACCGTTTTGAGGCAGTTTCCCGTGATTTTGGGTATTGTTTGTGTATCCTTTGCGGTTTTTCCTCCGTTTCTGCATCAAGGAGGGGTTTTAGCACCTGAAAATGTTAGGGCCAGCAAGCAGGGTGATCAGGGCCGAGTTTCTGAGATATCAGCAGCGAATGGGTCGATTTCAGATGCCCCTGTGGCAGGTTTCAAGGGAAAGATGGTGGTAACGTGGAACCCTCCGTCGCTTGGTGTTGAAGGCTCAGACAATCCTGGTCGGCTTGCAGGTATCGTCCTTGAAAGTTCGGCCGGTGATTGCCCACCTTTCACAAGGGTTTCGTCTCCAATCGAACCTCGTCCCTCTAGGGTTTCTCTGCCAGAGGGCTGTGAGGGGTTTTCTGAGGCTGGGGTAAGTGTTCCGAGGTCAGGAGAGACCCCTATCGGTGGAAGAAACAGTCCAGAATACCATGATGGTGGTCCGTCTAATCTACAACAGTCCCATTTGGGGGATGCTCCCCCTGTGGAAGTGACACAAGAGGAACTTGTTTGGTCTGAATCTCCAGGGGTCATTGGTTTTTCTGATGATGACCTGAGGAAAAGAGGTGGTAAGAGAAAACCACAGAAGCAGTTTGGGGTTTATGAGCTGAGGAATAATCTGGTATTAGGCATGGAAGTTTCAATAGAGGAATCATTAGAGGTTGCAGACTGCACCATTGTCGGCAGGGCAAGGGGAAATAAATTCTCTCCTGCGGCCCTCCAGACATGGGGGGAGGAACGTTTCAATAATGGAAACCCTCTTCGTTTCGAAGCTAGTTGTCTGGTCAAAGGATGGTTCATGTTAAAATTCGAAGATAAGGCAGCTGCCGATTGGGTCTTGGGTAAAAACTGGACTATTGGGAAGATACCAATCTTGTTGAAACGTTGGACCCCCATGTTTGATGCTATCAGGGAAAGTACAGATGTTTTTCCTGTTTGGGTTAGGGCGCCGGGCCTTCCTCCTTTTCTCTGGACTGAGGCGGTTTTTCAATCTATAGGAAACACGTTGGGTACTTTTCTGGAGGCGGACATGTCTTTTAAGGAGTCAAAGGTGAAGACAATTGCCCGCATATTGACAAATCTGGATACGAGTAGAGGACTGGCCAAATCAATCCCTCTTCAGTATAAGCATTATGTTTTTGATCAAATCCTTGACTACGAACACCTGCCGTTTCGTTGTCATATTTGCCATGAGTATGGCCATATTGCAAATCATTGTCCGCTCCTCAGAAGACGAAGGCGCTTCAGAAGAACGCCTTTTATCAGAGACCCAAGGAACTATCAGCATCATGCCCCACGGGAGAAGGAGGCTCCGACGACTCAGACCGATTCGGAACAGGTCGACCGGGATGGTCTTGCCGAGGAAGCTGTTACAGAACCTTTGATCCCTGCGGCGTCTCAGGAGGTAGATCCACCGACGGCCGATGTGGGGGTGGCTGCTGAACAATGCACACATCCGGAATCTATACCATGCGAGGAGTCCTCGGGTAAGTGCCCGATTACACACTTTCTTTCTGCTAAAGATCGGGATCATAATATTTTGCTTTCACATAATAAAAAATTGCAACCCACATCTCCCGTGGCAAACCAGTCGGAAGGAGGAGCCTCTGATGTCCCGTCCAATGCCCTTGAGCCTCAATCTATGGAGTTTTCGGTTCCTGATCTCAAATGTGACCAAAATTGGCCTCCCCTCTCCCCCCCGGTTCATAATACTCCATGTCCCTATAACCTTCGGTCTTTGGGGATTAAGCTTGATCAGTCTGCGTCTTATAGCAGACTTGGACACTCCCTTTCTCAAGAAACTCAGAGGGGTAAACATGGTAGAAAATCAAATATGTCAAAAGCTAAAATGAAAGCCAAATTTGATGTGGCGGATGGGAAGCAATATTCGATCCCTGGGGTACTTAGAGCAGTACAGACCCCTGTTCCTGGTTTAAAATGATTATTGCATCGTGGAACTGAAGAGGCTTGGCCAGTAAGCCAAAAAAACTGGCTCTAAAAGAGTGGCTCCTAAAATCAAATTCTGATATCATTTTCCTCCAAGAGACATTGGGAATGGGCTCGGAGGTGGAATCTTGCCTAAAATCCTTGTTACCAGGTTGGATCTTCCATGCTATAGACTCTTCAGGACATTCGGGAGGTCTAGCCATTGGTTATAAAGAAGGAAAAATCAAATGATTAAACTAATGGGGTCTGAGGAACGCAATGGGTATGGAAATAAGGGCACCAGAATTTCCCTCATCCTTTCAAATTGTAAATATTTATGGTCCATGTCAAGGAAGGGAAGCTTTCTGGTTGGAACTGCTTGCTAAATCCTTGATGAAATTGCCTCTGATGGTGGTGGGTGGCGACCTAAATTTTTCCTTGGGCAGAGCCGAAGCATGGGGCCCTTCAGCCAGGGAGGATCCTTTGACGAAATTTTTTATCCAATTCCTAAAAGACCATAATCTGATAGACCCTTCCCCGATCTCTCTAATGCCTACCTGGAGAAACAGAAGAACCGGAGAAGATAGGATTGCTAAGAGGCTGGATCGCTTTCTGATTTCAGAAGGCCTTATCAGATTAGTGCCTCTATTCCGGCAATGGGTTGAGGCTATTGGTAACTCCGACCACTTCCCGATTTTCTTGGATCTATCCTTCCCCCCTCCTAAGCCTCCTGCTCCTTTTAAATTTAACTCCTCTTTGTTGGAAGAGCCCTCTTTTATTTCCCTTTTCAAATCGACTTGGATCTGCGCCAACAGGAATGCCTCGGAAAGTAAGAGTTTCTTATTCATGGAAAACCTGAAGCGTCTTAAGATTGCGACCAAGTCTTGGGCAAAAGAAAGACAGAAAAATCAAAATGAAGAACTGATTAAAATCAGTGAGGAGTTGAATTCATTGGAAAGTATGGATTCGGATGGGTACTCTACTCAGTCCTCCAAAGACAGAATCCTATATCTTGAAAAAGCCCAAAATCAGGTTCTACTGGCAAAGGAAAAGGAATGGAGATTAAAAAGTAGAGCTATTTGGCTTAAAGCAGGGGATGAGAATACTCGTTTCTTCCATAACTATGCCAAAGGCAGAAAATCGGCAAATACTATCTGGAGTTTAAAGGATGAAGAAGGCAGGGAGCTTAAATCTTTCTCAGAACTCTCGAGTTTGGGAATGAGACATTTCCAGAAAATCTTCTCGGACACTGGTGAGACTACAATTGCAGAAATCATAAGGACTGCACAATGCTTTCCAAGATTCATTGAGGAGGGTATGGACGATGAATTAACAGCCCCGGTTACCAAGGAAGAGGTTGAGGCTGCTATGAAATCTATGGGAAAGGACAAAAGCCCCGGTCCTGATGGATGGACTGTCGAACTCTTTCTCCATTTCTTTGATTTAATTGGTTCTGATATTGCTGATGTAGTGGAAGAGTCAAGGTTGAGAGGAGAAATATATAAACCTTTTAATTCAACCTTCATCGCTCTTATCCCAAAGAAAGATGATCCGGAGTCTTTTGAAGATTTTAGGCCTATTTCTCTTTGCAATTGCATTTATAAAATCATTGCAAAGGTGATAGCAACCAGACTCGTCCCCATCCTGTCCAGGAGCATCTCTATGGAGCAATTCGGGTTCCTAGAAGGAAGACAAATTCATGAGGCCATTGGGGTGGCCCAAGAGGTCATCCACAGTGTTAAACAAAAGAAGAAAAAAGGGGTGATCCTTAAAATTGACTTATCCAAGGCATATGACCGTATCAACTGGTTGTACCTCCGATTACTGCTCACTCATTTGGGTTTTAATTACTCCTTCATAAACTGGATTATGGGATGTATTTCAAATGTCAGTTTTGCGGTCCTGATCAATGGGGCAGCCTCCCCTTTCTTCAAGAGTGAAAGGGGACTCCGGCAAGGGTGTCCCCTCTCTCCTCTCCTTTTTCTGCTGGTGGCAGAAGGGCTTAGTAGGTTGATTCACAAGGCCAAAAGATCAAACAAGATAAAAGGTATAGAGGTTGCCATCAACCTCTATATTTCTCACCTGCTCTTTGTCGATGATATTTTGATTTTTTCAAATGGCTCTCATAATGAATTAAAGGAGCTTAGAGATATTTTTGATCTATTTATGAAAGCTACTGGAATGATGATAAATTCTGGGAAATCCCAAGTCTGTGTGGCAGGTTTTAACAGGAGGGAATGCACTGCAATGACAAATCTCTTTCCTTTCCATACTCAATCTTTGGACTCCTCCTTTAAATACTTGGGATTCTGGTTAAAACCGGATGCTTACAAAAAAGAGGACTAGAATTGGTTAATTGCAAAGATAGAAGCAAGAATATCGCACTGGAGTTTCAGATGGCTTTCAAGAGCAGGTCGTTTGACTCTATTAAAATTTGTTTTATTAGCTATTCCGGTTTATTGGGTTGCCCTGACTTGGATCCCTAAAGGTGTTTTGGAGAAAATTAGAAGGTTGTGTTGCAGATTCTTATGGGTTGGTTCAAGAGAAAATTATGTTCTTCCATGGGTAGCATGGGAGAAGATTGCTAGACCAAAAGAATGGGGAGGATGGGGTATCAAACGGCTCCCAGAGTTTAGTTTTTCTTTGGCTGCCAAGTCAGGCTGGAGACTTTTAACGGTGGAAAACCTCTGGACTAGGGTGATAAAACGAAAATACATTGATCCTATGCCCTTGGAAGATTGGATTCGAAGCCAGGACAAGAAGACGAAGCATTCCTCCGTCATCTGGAAGGCTATGGTGGAGGCTTTCTTTGTGATCGAAAAAGGTCTTGCTTGGAAAGTTGGCGACGGTAAAAATGTCTGCATTGGTAGGGATCCCTGGGTGGGATGTAACCAATCATATGCTCTATCCCCCGGCATCTTAAGGCACCTAGACTGTAAAGGACTATATACTCTAAATCAGGTGGAAAAAGTGGGTCTATCTACCCTCTGGGGTCAGGCATGGAAGAATGCTGTGGATTTGGGCCTTGATTTTAGATGGCATAATGAATGGTCCTTGTTCATTGAAGAACTCCACAGATCAAACGTTAGGATAAAATCAGAACCTGATGCTCTGTTGTGGGCGCATGGCAAAACAGGCAATTATTCCCCAAAAGAAGGGTACGCTTTTCTTATGGATCAGAAAGGATGGTCTGAACCTTAGTGGTGGTCTAGAAATTTGTGGAAGCTTAAATGCCCCTTGAAATCAAGGGTGTTCCTTTGGTGTCTTCTAAAAAATAAAATTCCCACCTGGGATATCCTTCAAAATAGATTTTTCATAGGTCCTGGCAGATGTCCTCTCTGTAAGGCGGACGAAGAATCTATAAACCATCTTTTTACATCATGCTCTGTCTCGATTAGTATCTGGGGGGAACTAATAAATATGCTAAATATCAGAGATCATTGGGATCCAGTCTCGCTGGATGAAGTATGGAGGAAGTGGTGGACCAACCATCCTGATAGCAACCTGAGGAACCTCCTTCCGATTTTTTTCTGGGGTGTGTGGTTGACCAGGAATAAATGCATTTTCCAAGATCAGGCCTTTTCTCCGACTGTTGTGGCTTCAAATTGTGCTGCTATCTACTCCTCTCTTCCTCCTCCCGAGCCAAATAATGCGACAAACCGTGATGCTCCACTTATCATAAATGAAAACCTTCCTTGGGCCTTTTTTGATGGGGCATCTCAACAGAACAGGGCTGGAGCTGGCATCTGTATACATTTAAACAATGAACACTCTCTCAAAGCATCTGTAGGCCTGGGTATGGGATCAAACAATTACGCAGAACTGGTTTCTCTTCGCTTTCTCATGTGTTGGTCCTTGCAAAAGAACATCTTTCGCATTCAAATCTATGGAGACTCCATGAATGTTATCAATTGGGTGAATGGGAAATCTTCATGCCAAAATCAGATCTTGAAGGTTGTTTTAGATGAAATTATGTCTTTAAAATCCCATTTTAACAGCATCACTATTTGTCATATTTACAGGGAAAAAAACACAATTGCAGATCAGCTTTCTAAAACAGGCTTACAACAAGTTTTGGGCAGCTGGTCCATAGAGGAGATGAGACAGGGGTAGACTTTTCACTCACATCTCCCTCCTTTTGCCCCTCCAGCATGATGTTTCCCTCTTTTTCTTGCTCGTCTTCAGATCTTTTTTGGCTTCTGGATCATGGAATATTGCGGTGTTTTCCATATGGGACGATATGAGCATTCTGTTTTGTTCTCGGCATCTTCCTGAATGTAGTCGGGATGTCTCTGTTTTTATGTTATTTTCAGATGTCGTTTTGAACAGGATATATTTATGTACGAGGCTGTTTTCCTTCCTGGAAGGAGGACTCTCTGTCCATTTTCTCGTTTATGTGTTATAAACAGTGTGATGGGCTCTATATACCGCGTTTCCTTTGTTTTTGGCGGTTCCTGTTATGCTTGCGGATCGGAGGGTTTCTGAGCCCTCCTACATGACTGATATGAAAGTCTTTGAATATCTTTTATGACTTCCCACGGTCTTCTGGGATGTCTAAAATGCTAACTTGCTACCCCTTGATGGGATGTAGAAGATAGTCGAATTGTAAAACTTTTTATGTTTTCCTTAATAAAAAGTTTTGATCTTTTCTTTCGGAAAAAAAAATGGATATAAAGCCTAGAAACCTAGAGATGAGAAACGTTTCGACTTTGGAGATTTTTCATACTTTGTAATATCAAGCTTCTCATTTTTATATTAGTAATACAAGCTTCTTTTGCTATTATCTATTCAGATTTACATCTTCTTGTCTGTTCTCTGCTTGTACCTGAATATGTTATTCATGTTATTCCTATTTGTCAAATGCCAGATAACTATCACCTTATCTTTGCATTGATGAATTAAAATTGCAAGTTTCATTTACCTTTTGCAATTGGCCATTCATATGTGTTAATGTATGATTCTATTGGTACAATAAGGATTCTTCATACATCCACTTATTTATAAACCCTCTGAATAGTAATAGTTGAAGGCCTTGTCAATCTAAGAGTGTTTATGTATGTCTTAAGTGAATAAGATTTGATTTAGTCATCTGAATTGATCCAAACACATTCCCATAATTGAGATAACCATTGAGGGATATTTATATGTTACCAGGCATCTTTGAACTACAACCTAGAAGAGTTTCTTGGAGTGCTAACAGGTTCCGTTGGTGGGACCAGGATCTACATAAGGGATGTTTGATGTCGTGTCACTAGAATCTGACAAAGAAAGAAATTTAAAAGTGGTTGGATAGAAAGATTCACGAATTTGCGGTGCGAGAAAATAGGAATCCGTGAGAATCAAAGGAACAGTGGTTAGAACACTACTTGTATATGGAAATCCATGAGATTTTATTTGCATCCTTCCCCTTTGAGTTGTATGAGTGGATCGCGAAGCTAGGAGATAGTCAAGGGAGGTGTAGGCTCGACAAACTAATTATGTGGACTCCAAAATTGATGCATAGACTACAAGCATCAGAAGATAAGATTGTGCACACTGTGGACCATTGGATCGATCAAATTATAGGAGGGTTCATCGCCGAGTTTGCGGTAGACATGTCAGTCAGCTACAGAGAGGTAGAACGACATTTCCTCAAAGGATCGCGAGGTAAGTACATTAAATCTTTGAATACCTGGATTAAAATGATACTATGTGAGAAGCGGGTTATGCAAATAAATTAATGTTTGGGACTACGCGAAGTGGGAAGATCTGCAGAAATGAAAGTAGCAAAGAATTAGAAACTAGTCCCTTGATTTCACCCTAGCGGGAAAGTGAGGAGGAGCTCGCGAAAGTTTCTCTGAGAAGTGCGATCAGTCTAATAAGGCAGTGGATTCTGTGCAAACCACCCCCACCTACACCAGCACTGGTTTCACCATCATCACCTCCATCTCCATCCACACCACCTTTGCCACCAACCTAGTTTAGTATGGTGAGTGCAGTAAAATTTCTGGTATTCAAAAGAGTAGGGAATGAAGATCCGGACCAATTTTGGTTCGTAGTAAAAGTAGTATGGGAAGCGCAAGGGATTACAGACGACAACATAAAGAAGGGAGCACTGGTAAGTGAGTTCCAAGATCATGCACTAACGTGGTACATTAAGCACTCTAATGACAATCCAAACGCAGGAATTGCAGAAATCCAAGCCGCACTGAATAGAGAGTTTAGTAGGCCAAAGTCGGAAATGCAATCAATTATTAGGTTTAAGGAGATCGCAATGCTTCCAAGAGAAACCCCATGGGAATTGTATTAGAGGCTGAATGGAATGATTCGAAAAGCCAACATGACCTTGATGGATGCATAGCATCACTCATGATTTGTAGCGTCCCTAATGCTGCATCTAAGGATGGCACTGTTGTAGTAGAAGTTATCCACCCAGGCTGAAGCATTGGAGATTGAAATGAGACTGCACGAGACCCCTATACAAGATCCTAGCCTAGGAATTCAACAAATCCACGTGCAACTGAAACATTTATGTCTGGAAATGCAGAGTTTAAAATAGGACAGGACAACTCACCCAGAGGTACGTGAGGAGATTTGGTGCATCAAATGCAAGGGATAGGGACATGACAAGGATCACTGTCAAGTCTTCAAGAACTATTTGGTGGTAGGAGGGCTAATGCCATTGAGACCGGAGGCACAAGTAGGGTTGGGCACAACACCTACATTAGAGTGCGTGATCTGTCAGATAGGAGGAAAACATGCTACGAACAATTGTCACCTATTGAAAAAGTATACACAGACATCCCAACCATTGTTCTATAATTTCTGCAGGTCCATAGGTCATGACGAGCGCACCTGCAGAAGTTATGAACTAATCATGGATTGAACCCCTACCTATAGGGTGCAGACTAAAACTCAAGGCCTTGATCAAAATGCAGGACAGGCACGCATTGGATTTTGGGGGCGCGACTGAGGTCAAGGTGGAATGGACCCAGGAAGAGGTTGCAGACAACTCATTGGTTACAATTGCGGAGGGCTAGGGAACTATGCCTGTGATTGTACAAATCCGACAAGAGCATCATGTTTATATTGTACTCATTTAAACCATGAGGTGGAGGATTTCCCTACCCTGATAGAGGAGTTGTGCGATAAGGGAATAATCCAGCCTCCCCCAACTCAGAATCTACAAATGATGAGGGCTGAGCTGCGTGAAGAGGATTCGAATGTGAACATTGTTCTTCAGAGCGGTATCACAATAGGAGAGGACAAAGGTAAGAAACCTGAAGAAAGTGTGTGGGTTCAAAAGGCTCCTACAAAGGAACATGAATTTGATTTCAAGCGCGCGAAGGAGACATTCATGGAAGCTGAGAAGAGCTTCACAGAGGCCTCCACTTCAGGTAGTAAGGATAAACTAGAACCAGAGATGGATCCTTCAATGCTAACTACCTTTCTGGAGACATGTATGAAGTTGATACATGACAGTAGGGCTATGAAAGGACTACATGAATTTATCACTAGGTGCACTGGGTCTGGAGAGCTGCGCTTAGTATGAAAGCTCAGGAAACATGCATCGTGAATAAGAATGTAAATGAGATTGATTGCGAAAATCGGTGAGTATGAAATGGATCAAGCAATTCTAGATCTAGGATCAGATGCGAATGTACTGCCAAAGCATAAATGGGAATGCATGGGCAGGCCCACATTGCAGTGGTCTCCTATTCAATTGCTAATGGTGAACCAATAGAAGGTCTTACCCATGGGGAGATTGCAAGGAGTAATGATGGATATTGAAGGTGCGAGCACGCTGGCGGATTTTGAAGTGATAAATATTGTTGATGATATCAATCCCTATCCTGCACTACTGGGCATAGGTTGGGCCACTGATATGAACGGAGTCATAAACTTGAAGAAGCGCAAAATGATTTTGAGAAAAAGTCACTACGCATAGTAGTACCATTAGATCCTGCCAGAGGAGCAAGATATACAGAACCAGTGCGCAATGACGATATTGATGACAATCCCAATTGTATCTACAAGATAACCATGCGAGAGAAGGATTGGGTGAATCTGACAGCAGATGGTAGGATTTCATGGGAGTGAGACAACCCCTACACTTTGGATTCAAAAAAAGGAAGTAGAACGTGACAGAACCGGTTACACGAGGTAACCACGCTATATTGCAATATGATGACAAGGTCATTACGCTGTGTAGCAACAGAGGCAAGGGATCTACCCATGTATGATGGATTGACACCAGTGTAGGAATTCCTGAACAACTTTGAAAGTGAATTACCAGAACAATAGCGGTTCGATGCTCTTAAATGGCCACTGCACGCTATGCCCACAAGGTGGTGGGGTATGCACTAGGAGCATTTCATGGAGTGGCGCGACTGCAGATGACTGATGCTTGCACGATTTGGAAAAACCTTAGCTATAGATGAGAGCTATTTTTGAAGGGTGAAACAACTTACGCACCCACCTTTCCAGATGGATACAGGAGTATGGTACGCAGCCCACACCAATGCACACCACTCTCATAATAAAAATCAGGAACAAAATGTAGAAGTAGCGAAGATGAAGCACACCAAAGATTATTAGCGGGGAAGCCTTTGAAAAGGTGTGTGAAGTGTTGAACAAGTTCCACCATGTGAAACGCACTGACTAGGACTTGCGCATACCAGTCGTTCAATGGGCCTATAGGACCATGTTCAAAACCCTAACCGCGAGAGAAATTCCAAAGTTGTGGTATGAAGCAGGGGCTATAAACTCTAAGGAGCAGGCAAAGCCTAGTCCCCATGTAACAACAACCATAGATTCAACTGTGTGTGAAGCCCGAAATGAAGAAATCACATGGCTACATGAAGCAGAACAGAGAAGACTTTAGGAAGAAATTTGACAGAGAACCTTTAGACTTCGCGAACTTGAAAAAGATGGGGTACAGCTAAGAAAGAAAGGTGCTTTAATGGACGCAGAGGTCAAGAGGCTGGAAACTGAAATAAGGGAAGAATTTCTCATGGATAACCAAAGGATGTCAAGGCAAGGTGTGTACAATCATACTAAAAAATCGGAGGATTATCGCCGAGAATTGGTTACTCTTCTACCATGGTTGGGACCACATATCGCCAAACACAGTAACCAAGGTAGTGCATTGAAAATAGTAGAGCACGTGGTGCCAATGACCACAATGGAAGATGAGGATTCTCCGTGGATTATGATGGAGGATGAGATGGAGCCCTGAATAGGTGGTGCGACCACCTGACTAGCCGTAGGAAGGATAGTCTTAACGCTCCAGGTAGTTGAAAGGGAACGTGGGACTATAAATTATTCTACCTTGGTGCTACGCACTCTTAGAGGTGCGCATAGGAGTAGAATGGCACAAGGCTCACGACCGCACATGGAGGGCTGTGCTACTGCACAGGTTGGCTGGGAAGTGGCTATTGGTATCATTGTTGATGACAGGATGTCTGATTTGAGGCCAAATGGAGTGGGTGGCAGGCATTTAAGACGTGAGTTATGGGTAAGATTTGGGAAAATCTGCTGCCAAGAAAGCATTGATGGCCTGAAAATGGGGGGAATGTCAAATTTGAATTCAAAAGGTGTTATAAAACTCAAAGGGCTAGCCAACAAACAACACTCAGTCATTTGAGAATTGAGCTTTTGACTAGAGCACAAAGTGTTGAGAGTCGAGCACTAATTACACCCCTAAGTTCGCAAGAGACAGAATACAATATAGAGATGATGATGACCACTAAGGATGGGTTGGGAATTGAAGAAGGAACCACCGGTGGGGTTGTGTAGACCCCCATGGTACAAGATGTTCCTGAGGGTGCTGGGGTGGTCATAAAAATCCCCAAATCACCGCGGACGCCTCAGTCGAAGAAGGATAAATAGGCTATGGGTCTAGTACGCATGTCCCCAAGGAATCCACGACACAACAAGTTATTAATAGAAGAAAAATGGAAGGTAGTCAGCATTGAAACAGATGAGGAGGAAGAAGACTTGCAAGCCTTGATTGTCACTGGAGAGGAAGAAGAAGATGTGGAGGAGGACATTCAACCATTGCACTCTACAGTGAAACTACCTACGTATGTCCCTCTATAGAGAGGGAAGACCAAAATGCCAAAGTATCTGGATGCAACGAAGAGTTCACCCTAGCCCTACTCCTCCTTGATGGCATTGTCTTTGAGGGCTCACATCTAGGCCAAGTGCCCACCATGAAATTTGAAGATTGGGACCTCGCAGACAGTGAGAACTTCCCACACCTAGAGACGTAATATCTGATGAAGCAAAATACCGAGGGGGTAATAATAACGTTAGAGACACGAATGGCTGCGTGATGTGGAAAAGGCTGGGTTGCTGCATTTGTTATGGGTATCACATTTCCACTACATGCCCATCACCATTTTCGTCATCATGCAGCTACTCTGCCTAGTGCATGATGGGTATCTATGGCTGGAGGAGCATATTCCCATCACAACACACCTCATCCACTGTATTTCCTAGCTCCCCTATAAGGGAAAAGTCCCCACAACTATAGCCAGAAAAGGGAGCAATTTGGCTCTCGTGGAAGCCATGAAGGCAAAGTATAAGCTGGAGCGAAAGAAGAAGGGGTACACCATCTCCAGCATCAAGGATAAGGGGGTGTGCATAGCAACTCAACTCCTAGCTGGTAAAGTGATGAGAAAATGCCACGTTGATGAGGTACCAGCACCAACGGTCGCATTGGCCAAATAGTGCACAGAGGGGGTCTAGTTGAATTGGGTCGAGTTCCTCTATGAGGAGTCTTTGTTAAACTATCATGAGGCCCAGGAGTAGGGTAAGACCTTCCACTACGTGTGGTTGCTCTTATCTATATTTCTAGTAGCGGGAGAATTTTCGGAGGATAGATAGTTCCCAAACATTGACGAAGACTTACCAGAGGTCGTGAAGTACGCTTGGCTCTAGGCCACCAAGGACGCGAAATGGATTCATGATAAAAAAAAATCTGGGTGCTCATGGAGGCGAGCATCCAAATGTGGATCAATAGGAGGCCATGCCTATCACCTACGATGCACAATAGTCTGTAGAGTTTGGTAGACTTCAAGGTGGATATGCACAACATATACATCAAGGCACAAAAGGATTCAGCATAGCAATGGACAAAGCTACCTTTTGTAGCCGTTGACGATGCAATCTTTATGTTATTAGAGACATTGTCTCCCAAGTGGTGCACCACAAATTTGGCAGAACTAGAGAAAGTAGCAGCACAGAAATAGAAGCATGATGCCAAGCTGTGCATCACCCAATTGGTTGAGAGAAGATGGAATGAAAAAGTCGAAGCTAAGGTAAGGGCGGTGTGCGAAGTGGCACAGAAAGACGCGAAGAAAAAGAAGGCCGCAGAAGTAGCAACAACAGCGCAGACAACAGAGGTAGTAATGGCACAGGTAGAGGAGGGCCAAGAAACATCCTTAGGGCAAGAGGCAGAGAACACCGAAATAGTAGAAGGGAGCGTGGACCTAGGGACTGCATCCACACAACTCAAATGTCTGCACATCGCAGAAAGATTAGGTCCAAGGAAAAAGGTTAAGGCTTCGAAGCTAGCCATTGACCCAATCACCTTAATCGAAGGTGTTCTCCATGACATTGGTGAAATGGTTTGCAATGTCACTAGCGAAGTGCTCCAAGAGTTTATGATGGAGCACCAGAGTGTGTTGGGGCCCCTCAGGGCATAACTGCAGGAGTTACAGTTGTGGCCCCCTTAGGAAGGTACCTTGTCCATGCACATCGCAGCAGGCACTTTAGTAGTAGAGCGGATGTTGCGCGCGAGGATGGAAAACACCATAGTGTTGCCAGAGAGAGCATTAGTATCATCAAATGTGATGGACCGAATGATGATTAGCATGATGAAAGTCCTTGGCCTTAATCTAGTTGCCCTTCCTTGGGAAACGCTCTATTAGCTACAGGACGGGATAACAACAGAGCTGTGTGCTAGGGAGAACTATGTGATCCAAGTTCTTAGTGAACAGAAGATCAATATGGAGTAGCTCAGCTTGCTGTGTGATGAGTTGGTGTCACAGAACCAAAGGTTGGTGCAGATGGTAGATGATGCTTGCTGACGCATCCCAGAGCTGGATATAGGAGCAGATCTACCGGTAGAAGTGCAGATCCACTATTTGGAAAGTGGAGTCTATGACGTGCAAGATGAGACAACAAAGTTTCAGCTAGAGTTGAACCTTCAGATTGCCTAGCTATAGTTGAAGGCAGAGCCTTCCACTCCCCTAGAGATTAGAGAACATCACGCCAGTGCTATTGTAGCAGGGATGGAAGATATTGGAGGTACAGTGCGTGACATAAAAATATGTTGGAATAGGCACTAGAGGTCCTCATGACTTTGCAGGAGGATCCCAATGTCCAGCGGCTAGAGACAAAGGAATGCGAACTCTAGCAGCAATATGACAGCATTAGAGGGACTGCGTAGATGGTAGTCCTCACTCAACAGCTTGCAAGGATGCAGCAAGCTAAGCCATTAAAGGAGTAAGTGGACGTGGCACGCCACAAGGAAGGAGTCCTCAAAGTGCATGTCTAGCTATGGATTGATGAAGCCTTCACAATCACAACAGATATTGAAGGGAAGCTCGTGTAGATTCAAGGGATGCATGCATAGATGTAGTGTAACACACTGAAAATAGAGGTTTCAAAAGAGAGAATGTAGCAAGTTCAACAAGTAGCGGCTCAGTGCGCTATAGACATTGGGATAGTTCGGAACCAGTTGGAGGGACTCCACGCCAAGATCGCCACTCTGATAGAGTGACTCGAGGGTGAGTATGATGTTTGTGTTGGGGGCTTGTTGGGCATGGAATCCCCCCATAGCATGTTTTTGGGCTCAAATCCCAAGTTTTGAGTAATAATTGTAAAGCTCTACGAATTGCAGGCACGGAGTGCGAATTGTATGTTAGAGTCATAGGGTTGTTCGCCCTAAGTGTTGAATGTAGTGTCAGCATACCCATGGTCCAGGGACCATGGGATTGTATAAATAGAGTGAGGCTCTAAGTTGTAAAGTAGTCAAGAAAGAAAAGGAATGAATTGATGGAATCTGAGGGTTAGCGAAGTATAGAGTAAGATTCCAAGTGTCTTCAGTTGTAGTATTAGGAAGAGGCTCTACAGCTGAGTGTTCAGAGGCCTAGTAGAGTCTGCAGCTGAATGTGCAGACCCCTGCAGCTGAGTGCACAAGGTAGTGTTGAGTCTGTAACCATAGAAGTGAATAATAAAGTGAAGTTTTGGTTCCAATTCTGTGTATCTTTTCTGAATTATTACATGTTTTATATTACTTGCAATTATATTGTTTCTTTACTACGTGCACTTGTGTGAATTGGGAATATTGTTAAGTATAACTGAAAATGGACAATTAAACTAAAGTAATCACCTAATATTGGGCTAATAGTAAGGACTTGGGTAATAACATTGTTCAGTCTCCAAGTAGGGCTACGTGAAGGAAGCACCTTAGGCTGTGAGGTGTGGGTAAGTGCACGTAGCGACGTGCACAATGGGTCAAACCATGGACCATCTCGAAATCATGAGACATCTCTAGGTTGCGGAAACCTAGTTCTAGCACCCTCCCATACTACTTCGGGTGAGATCTCAATCTGCGCTCCGCGGAATTTTGCTGAAAGGGCTAGTAGTACTGGGATTTGTTTGGCTAAATCATCTTTGAACCTGGGTCAGGCTCCACTAAGCCAACACATGGTTAAAGAAAAATCACACAACAGTTTTTGCGGTGTTATTATATGTGGGCATGGCTTTTAGCCATTCTGTAAAGTAGTTGATGATTACCATAATGTATGTATGGCCACCTTGATACTATCTGATGAATATGATGACCATAATGTATGTATGGCCATACATACATACATTATTACCAATAGCCCCATTTGCAGAAAGGGCCTGCGATGATGACTGGGTGCAAGGAAAATTTTAAGGATGGAAGTTTATCTTAAAGTTTAGAAACCTTGGCAAATCTTATTAGTCCTGAATATGCAAACTATAAAATATTTAGTGATATTTTTGTAGAAATGTTTATATTTCCAATGATTTTATATCAGTGTATATAAAATTTGACTATTGTTGAGGTAAAATAATTATGTATTATAAAATTTTGGTGAATCATTTTAAGGAATAAAATGGAAATTAGTGAATATTTTTTTGGAAAATGCACAAAAAATTAGCCCACTTGCGAATATTAACCGCTAAAAGTTTCCCTGACTAGGTGTAGGGGAGATGGTGGAGATCGTTCCTTGTGAGTGTATCATTGGTAATTTTCACATCTTTTGACTATTTGAGTATAGTCATGAAACAAGGTGGTCCAAAAATAACTAGCACGAAGGATGTTTTAGGCAGTGTCCATCCCATATAGGTGGCCACCGCAAGATCTGTTGTGGAAGTCATTTAAGACCTGCTCAACTTTCTCAAAGGAAAGGAATCGACGAAGAATGGTTTCGATGCCATGACAAAAGAGGAAATACCCAATAAGCATGTAACAGGGAGCCTGGTGGCATATGATCTTGTGATCATCATAAATGAGCTAAGGTTTGAACTTCTGAGTTTGAAGAAAGAGAAGGATGTCACCATACTAAGGGTCCTTTGTAGATATGATGAAAAAGTGTTCATCAGGGAAAGAATCATTGACAGGAGACCCTCGAGGTTTTGTGGGGAGATCTGCAATGAATTCTTCAAGGATAATATCTTTCCTTCTTTTAGGGGAATCAAAATGTAAGGCAAATGCTTGAAAAATAACTACCCATCAGTCATACTTATGTTTCACCATACAATGAGTGAGAAAGTATCTCATGGGTTTGATATTTGAAGATATGGTAATGGTATGCAAGATGATGTAGTGTTGAATCTTTTGTACTATGTGTTGAATCTTGAATAAGGTGCAAGAAATCATGTGAACAAGTGGCGTAATCAGGGACAAAGCAGTGTAAGAAATTGGCCTTACCTTGGAGGCTTTGTAACTGCTTCAAAGATTTTGGAAGTGGGATTTCCTGGATGGCCTATACCTTCAAAGGGTTGACTCTAATCCTTGTTGGGTAACAATGAATCCTAGCAGTCTCCCTGTGTTGACACAAAAAACACACTTGAGAGTGTTCAAGCATAGGTTGTATTGCAATCACCTCTGAAAAACAAGGCGAAGCTATTCCAAATGGTTTGAGCATATTTTGGATCACATTGTA
Organism: Pinus taeda; assembly: GCA_000404065.3. Classification (NCBI taxonomy): domain Eukaryota; kingdom Viridiplantae; phylum Streptophyta; class Pinopsida; order Pinales; family Pinaceae; genus Pinus; species Pinus taeda. The sequence continues at coordinate 10,804 of APFE030186731.1, read as the reverse complement.
AGGTCATCCAAATAGGATAGAATAGGATAAGCCAAGTCATGGAAGATATAGTTCATGGCCTACTGAAAGGTGGCACCAATGTTTTTAAGGCCGAAGGGAATTACTCTATAGGATAATGTGACCCATGGGGTAGTAAAGGTTGTTTTGTATTGATCAAGTGTTGTCTTTGAATTTGATTATACATTAAGAAGCCATCCATGAAGGATAAGGATTTGTGACCAGCACATGCATCGATTACTTGATCAATGAAGGGTGTAGGATAATTGTCTTTGGGACATGCCTTGTTTAGATATCTAAATTCAGTACAAAATCAAATGGTTCCCTGTTTCTTTATGATGGGTATATGGTTAGAAACCCAAGACGTGTAACTGAACAGGTAGATGAAACTAGCCTTGTGAATCTTATTCATTTCTTGTTTTTTCGCTTATGATTTGGAGGGATGGAGCTGAAGTTGATTTTTCCTAATAGGGTAAGAATTAGGCCACATGTCGATGTGGTACTCAACGATTATAGGACTAATTCCTAGAATTTCTGAGTAGGATCATGTAAATATATCTATGTATTCTTGAAAAGGTGCTTTGTATGAGGCCACTTCATCTTGGGATCATGTTGCCCCCAACAAGATCTCTTCCACTATGCTTGAGTTGATGGAAATATCTACCTTGACTGTAGGTGAGATATTAGACATATTCCCTTCCTCAAATGCATTTGGTGTAGGGATGGGATTTTTAATCCAATCTACCTATCCTAGTGGTAGGAAGTCCTTTCTCTCTATTGTCAAAATATTGTGGCTTGGTGCATCAATAGGTGAGGATGCTTTCTTGGGTAGAAAGAAAGAACGGTAATGCATGGCTTCCCAAGGAAATTCTAGTTCTTTCATGGCCTCTAGAATATATTCATCTAAGTGAAAAATATTTTCTAATGGTGATATGTGCTTTGCAAGGTGATGAGGATGGGGTTGGGACCTAGTCGTGTTGGTTGACAAACAAGAGAATGATTCAGTGGTAGCTGTCATAAAACCCAACGATGTTGATAATGTGTAGATTACATGGGTATGCATGGTTGGGGATTGTAAAACCTTCATAGTAGGAGAAGAAGTCTCGACACCAAAACATGATAATAAAAAAAAATGAATCAGGGTTCCTACAGTCAAGGAAATATGTGGTGTTGTCTATCGTCAACAGTAGGTGGTGGGACAATTTACCAAATAGTTTCTTGATGATGAGTGGGATAAGGTTCCTCAGATAATGTTGTTGTCCTAGGATCCAAGGCATATTCCTCCATGGGCAGATGGTGCTTAGGGATTTAATGAAATGCGTGGTGCCATATTCTAAGTTGTCCAAATGTTTGTAACATAAGACCTATATCTAAACTATGAAAGTTATTGATACGAATGTTGCATGACTATACTGCAGGTGATGAAGGATCTGTGCTAATGTAGTAAATGGTTTGTGTATTTGAATTTATTGTAGTTCGTGATGATGATGCATGGTTGATGTCATGAATGGGAAATTTAAGGGTGTGGGCCACCTCTAGATCTTAGTACCTACGATCGGAGAAGGATTTGTGCCCCTGATGTTAGTTTTGCACAAGGCTTCTCTTGTTTTTTGAAATCATGAGAGGTATTGACAATTTTGCATATGATGAACTTGGGAACAAATGTGACAATGATTCCATGGGCATCTAAACTAGTTTGAGTGGGTAGTTCAGGGAATATGGACCAATAAGAGAAATACATCTATGACCTTGCTCAATTCTTAACATTGATCAATCAAGTGGTCTAGTTTGTTGTACACGGCACAAGAGGGGTAAGGTTTTGGTAATACTACTTTAGGAAAAATTCCATTTTTTGGATAGTGACCTTGAGTGAGAGGTAGAATAGCAATGGGTGCATGGATGAACCAGGTTCTATGCTTCTTCCTTAGATACCCAGTAAATGGTTTTGGACCCATCATCCACCACTGGTGCGACGAGAAGTGATAGTGTCACAATATTGGCTTAAGTTAGGGCTTCAAGTGCATATCGATAATGAGGTATTTTGGGATAGTGATGAGTGTAATGTTCATACTCTATTCATATTGTGCATGCATGGTTGGTGCATAATGCCTTGTTATGTGTTCATGTGGCCTTTTCTCCTCAAGGTGGAGGTGGGGCTATTGGAATTTTTTGGGCATGAAGAAGAGATTTTAAATCCTCTAATTTGGGGCACAAGTTGGTACAATACCATGATACTTCAAATAATGCATAGGGAGGTGGTACCCTTAATGAGGAAGTGGTTAATTCTTCCACCCTTTTTCCTTTTTGCTTGTTCCTCTTGTTGGAACCTACTAGTGTCGACACGAGTGATCTAAACTTAAAAAGGAACGCAAAAAATTACTGATACAACCATAAATACATAAATGCAACAGAAATAACACTTCATTTCATTAATATCTAAATACTGAAATATGATTACAAACATAATGGAAATAAACTAGCTCGGGCGATGGTAACTTATCTATGAGAAGAGATGTGGTGGCTACATGCCTCTTAATTGTGTTACAATGAGGCTCCAAGTTATTATTAAGAAACAATGGAAAACCCTAAACATATAGAAACCTAACCCTAGGAGATGAAACGCCAAAAATTTGGGCCCTGTTTAGGTAAATTGGTACATCAATTTTCCTGGGGTCATAACTTTGGCATACAATCTCTGTTTGGCTATCATAATACCTCGTTTCGAATATCTCGAGTAGGCCAAACTCAAATTGGAAAACCTATTTTGGAAATTTTCCAATCTCTCTACTTTCCCTAAACACATTGTTTAAGGCCTCAAAATGACTTTGGAAGTTCAAAACCCGAAAAACTGCCAAAAATAGTAAATTGTGCCACAATTAAGGAAACTAAAAATTTGAAAGAGATGGTGTTGGGGGTCCAAGTGTAATAAGAGGGTGACCACCAACATCCACCTATATTAGTCTTTCCCCTTAGGAAGCAATGGTCCCCATTACGTTGAGTGCCTCAATGAGATATGGAAACTTCTGCTGAACTTGGTCCCTGGTGAGCCACTTTCCATAGTGTAGGCGTTGGCTAGCTTTGACAACCAAATAGAGTTGGATCTTAAAATGGTGAGTTTTCTTTATCTATGTGTCCATGATTTGATCACCTGTGGCCTGTTCCATGTAATCTGGATTTAGCTTTGTTGGTGTGAGTTGTTATGCAATGTCGGATGTGTCTAGCAATGGTGGAAATTATGGTTGAAGGTGGTCTACATTGAACACTAGGTGCAAACCAAGGAACAATGGAATACTAAGCTCAAAGGCATTGTCCCCTACAACCTTAGTGATGGTGTATGGCCCATATTGTAGCAGGTGAAGCTTGTGGTGGGGTCCAGTGAGGCGCTCCTTCTATAAATGTAGCCAAACTTTGTCACCCACCTAAAACTTGTGCGACATCTGATGTTGATCATGGTACTACTTGGACTTAGCATTGACTATGTCCAATATATCATGGATCTGCTAGTAGATGTGCTAGATGCACTCAATGAAGTTGTTAGCCTTGATGACTTTAGACTAGACATGAGTCGAATCTGCCTGAGGAGATACAAATGGCATGTCCACATCAATGGGACATACTGGTTGAAATCCCAATCCTACCTGAAAGGGGTTGTGGCCCGTTGAGTTGTGGAGATCTTTTTTGTAGCCATGCTAGATATAGGGGAGGCTTTCATCCCATGTGCATGGATGCTTCGAGTTTTACATGTGAAAAATGTGTATGATCATCCTATTCACGACTTCTATCGGTCATCAATTTTCAGATGGAAAGTTGTGGACTCAGTGAGTTTAGTATCTAGCATCGACCAAAGAATTTACCAAAATGCACTTAGGAATTTATTGTCCCAATAAAATGCAATGGAATGTGGGATCCCAAAGTGTACCCACAGTCACTCGAAGAAGAGCTTAGGAGTGGCCTTTGTTGTGATACTCTTCTTGCAGGCTGACATAATGGTTATCTTAGAGAGTTGTCAATGACCACGAAAGAACAATCATTGTCGTGCTTAGTAGAAAGAAGGCTCGACATGTAATCCATGTAGATGGAATCGCAAGGTTGAGTAGGAGTAGTAAAAGGAGTATATAGGCATTAATTCTTGATGGTTGATTTGGAAATGGCACATGAAATGCAGGATTTAATCTACCTCCCAACATCCTAATGAATGTTCGACCAATAAAAATACTTTTGCAGTACTCCCATTGTTTTCTCTACTATGAAATGTCCAGCGACCCAGCTATAGTGTGCCTCTCAAATCATCTTTGCATGCTCACCTGAAGGAACACAGATGTGTCCCCAATGGTATAACAATGCATCCTAGAGGTGAACATTTGGAACTTTATTACCTTCCAGGAGTGTCTGGTATGTGCTACCAAATTCTGGATCACTCTCATAAATATATGGTCATCTCGATGTCTCATGCCCAAAGGAGTCGAGCACATTGATCAGTGCCATGAATAGTGGTTGGCTGAGGCATTCTGCAACATTATTGGTGTTTCCCTTCTTTTACTTAATTTTCAAATGGAATTTTTGTAGGTATGTGGACCATTTCTGATGGAAATCAGTCTGCAACCTCCCTTGTGTCTGTATGAACTGTAGGGACTAGTGGTCTATGTGGATAACTATTTTCTTCCCCATAATGTAATGCTTCCATTGACGACCGACCTACAGAATGGAATACATTTCTTTGTCATAAGTGGGATACTTTCAAACTATGTCTAAAAGTGTCTCGATGTGGTAAGCCACTAGATGCCCCATGCTAAGTAAGAATTGCACCAATAGCATAGTCGGAGGCATTTGTCTCAATCTCAAATGGTTGTTATAGGTTTAGTAATGTGAGCACTGGTGTAGAGAAGAGGTGATGCTTCAAATTGAAAAACACCTTTTGTTGGGTTTCACACCAATCGTTTTTTTTCTTTCACTCCACCCTTAGTGACTTACTTAAAGGCCAAGTGATATGAGAGAGCCACAACACGAACCTATGGTAGAAATTGGGAAGACCGAGAAAGCTATGGAGCTCTATTAGAGTGGTTGGGGCTGGCTAATCCCGAATGACTTGTATCTTGGTTGGGTCCACATGCACACCCTACTCATTAATGATGTACCCCAAATATTGATCCTAGGTCATCCCAAAAGTGTATTTATCCAAATTGGCATGCAGATTTTGTTGTCGCAAGGTTTGAAGGACCTGTCGAATATGGTGGAGGTTCTCTTCCAAACTCTAGCTAAAGATCAAGATGTCATCTAAATAAACCACCATGAATTCAATGGTAAAGGGTCGCAAGATGTCATCCATCAATCTCATAAAGGTTGGGGGGGAATTCGTCAATTTGAAAGGCATGACCAACCATTTGAAAAGGCCCTCCTTTGATTTATAGGAAATCTTCCACACATTGGAGGGTTTGATAGGCACCTGGTGATAACCAAACTTCAAGTCAATCTTGTTGAAATATTTGGGCCCCTTGAGCTGGTCCAGAAGGTCATCAATCTATGGGATTGGCCACCTATTCCAGACATTGATCATTTTCACCACTTGATAGTCAATACAGAGTCTCCAGGTCTTGTCCTTCTTCTATACCAGTACAATTGGGCTCCCACTGGGTGATGATATTGGCCTCATGTGCCCTTTATCCAAGAGCGATTGAATCTTTAAATTTATCTCATATTTCTATAGAACATAGCGTCAATAGATCAATGCATTGTGTAGCATCACACTAGAGATCAGATCGATGGAGTGCTTGACTTGACAGTGCATAGGTACCCTTGTAGGTGAGGCGAAAATTTCCCTATACTCCTCCACAACCTTGTCCATCTATTTCTTTTGTGCAAAGGATCCCTATATAGAAGTCATGGCCAAAAAATTATTCTTTCCCTAAGGGTGAATCATTAAGAAAATAAATCTCGTGGTCTGGGAAATGATCTTATTACATTGCTTTGCAGTGATCAAAGATATGGCAGTAGGCGAGGCTACCTCCGATATCCTGTACAACTTATTTCTAAAAGTAATAGTCACATAGCAAGGTCTAGACTCATATACAATAGGTCACTTCCATAAGTGTGGTTGTAAAAAAATATATATATAACCATAAATATAGAAATGCAGCAAAAATAACACTTCATTACATTAATATCTGAATACTAAAATATGCTTACAAACAAAATGGAAATAAACTAGCTCGAGCAATGGTAGCTTATCTCTGAGAAAAGATGTGGCAGCTACATTCCTCTGAATTGTGTTACAATGAGGCTCCAAATCCTATTTATTATTGATAAATAATGGAAAACACTAAACATACAGAAAACTAACCCTAGGAGATGAAGCGCCAAAACTATGTGTTGAGAATAGCAACAAGAAATGCTAAAAATAGCATTCAGAATATTCCAATTTTAATTTGTCGTTGAATTAAAATTGAGAATTAAAATTCGAATTTGGTCTCACCAGCTGCTTGAAAAATAATTAATTAATTCATCTTGAGTTAATTAGTTGGAGAAATTCAAGCTAGAAGCCTTTGTGAAGTCATGGAATAGTTATCCCTTAAATTAAGGATATTATCCCTTGATTAAGGAGATAAGAGTGAGTTGTATTTGAGTTGTAATTAGTTAGCTCAGTTAACTGAGTTAAGTCCAGTTAAATTAGTTCCAAACAGTTTGAGGAACTAATTGTGAGTTCAATCAATTAACGCATGCATGCATCCAACTAGTGTACTTTAAATAACTGAAGATTATCTCATTGATAACTCATGCATGTCTATTATGAGAAATACCCAGTTGATATTAAAGATAGGGATAGTGTATTATCAGTGGTATGAGTTTTCCTATAAAGGAAACTCATCCATGCAGAAGGAACAAGGTTCCTTGAGGATTGCACAGTTTTTACAGGGTGTGAGATTAGTGTTACACTTGGTAACAGTTGGATCACCAAGGAGAAATTGTGCAAGGAAATAGGAGGCTTGGAGGGAAAAGGAGAAGACTTGTGAGAAGCTTTGTTTTCTTGTGAGCATCCAAGAGGATTGTACTAAGAGTTGGTTAGCTGTGAGAGCTAAGGCTTTGTGTAATTCTGAGATATTTCCACCTTGTATGATAATACAAATAATGGGGCTTTTAGCTGAGGCTTTCCCTGAGTATTTTCTATGTTTTCATCTGCATTGATTCTTCTTTGGTTATATGTGTTCCGCTTGATCTTGCTCAAATCCTTTAAGCTTCCACAAGTTTGATAGTATAAGTAGATTATTGTATTTTTGTTTGGCATATTGCATTATCGAGTTAATCTATAGTGAGACTTTCTACATTGATCTCAGAGGTAGATTTGTAGAGAATTTGTAAGGAGTTCTACACTATGGGCCCCATTTGGGTAAATTGGTACATCAATTACCTGGGGTTGTAACTTTGGCATACATTCTCTGTTTGCTTATCATAATACCTTATTTCAAACATCTTGAAGAGTGGGATGAAAAAAAAAATTAGGGAAATCCATTTGGAATTTCTTTGGTCTTTGTTTATTCCGTAAAATGTCCTATAAGGCCTCAAAATGGCTTCGGAAGTTCAGCCCCCCAAAAACTGCCAAAAATAGTAACTTTTGCAAAAATTAAGGAAACTGAAAATCTGAAAGAGATAGTGTTGGGGGTCAAAGAGGAATAGGAGGATGGCCACCAATATCCACCTAGATCAACATGTGTAGCTCGTTTTTGGGTGGCTTCCTGAGGAATGGTTATAAGAATGATGCCTATCAAGGTAATAGTCAAGTTTGCTTACATGGCCTATAGGGCTAGATACTAAACAGGGATTGTGAAAGCCATATTTGGAAATTCTAGTGTTTCCATGACTTGGTGCAAGACAAGACCAGGAGGGGGCTATAGGAAAGGTATCATATTGATGTTTCGACAATGTTGGACCCGCCAAAATTCATGGGATCTCCTCAATATGAAGCCCCAACTAGACCTCACACCATTTGGAGTAGGATTCTAGCCAGTGGGTGGTAATTTTATTCCTTGACCATGGAAACATGCTAAGGGAAGTATGATAAATTTATATTAGAGCAAGTGTGTGACCCTACAGAGAGTCAGGTGTGATGCATGAAGGTTCCAACACATGAAGGGAAAAGCAAGTGCACCCCTTGGAAGCCTATAATAGTATGCAACTTGAAAGGAACACATGAGCGAAATGGCATCACATGCTAAGATGTAGAATAGTCCACAAATTAAAGTGATTAGTTAATACAACAACACACATTCAACAATATTCATACAAATGCAAATGAAATAGTTCATAAGCATATGCATAAGTTAAATAACATACATTTCCAATACAACAAGAATATCCCTACTATATTAACAACATATGCATGTGTTGGGTGCAGGATCCCCCAAGGCTAGTTTTGGGGCTTAAAGCCCAAGTTTTTACTAAGTCCGATGTAAAGACTCCATGATTTGTGGGTGCATAGCGTGAAGTTGTAATTGAGTCATAGGGTTTTCCGCCCTTACTTTTGTAATGTAATGTCGGCTTGAGAGTTCTACCCATGGTTTGTGGACCATGGGATTGTATAAGTAGAGTGAGGCTCTAAATTGTAAGTAATCAATGAACCGAATGGAAGAAAAAAAATTGACTCTTAGTTGAAATGTAGAGTCAAGTCACTGTGTCGTAGAGTAGGAGAAGGCTCTGCAACTGAGGGTGCAAAGGCCTAGTAGTCTGCAACTGAGTGCGTGGACCCCTTTAACTGAGTGCGTAGGGTGAGTCGAGTTTGTAACCAATTAAAGAAGTAATAAAGAAGAAGTTTCATATCATTTTTGTGTATCTTTTTCCTATTTTATATATTGAATGCATTGGGTATAAATTGCATTTCCATTGTTTATATGCTGCGCGAACTCATATGATTGTGTTAACTAAGAGAATATAAGATAAAGTATCTATTTATGTGAAGTTGACCAATAATTGTAAGAGCATAAGTAAGATCTGCAGTGTAACTTGGGGAAATAGCACAGATCGTTGCCTTAGTAGCACGAAAGAACCTCAACTCCTGGGTAGGGCTGTGCGAATGTGATTGTAATAGATCGCGAAGGTCTCGCAGGTCAGAACAATGCAAGAAGTGACCTGCGCGAAGCCATTCCTAGTTGGACTAAGTCGACTCCTAAGACATCTCAAAGGTGCAAAACTTGGTTCCAGCATCCCCCATACTACTTCAGGTGAGACCTCATTCCACACTTCGCGGGATGTTGTCGAAAGGGCTAGCAGTACAGGGATTTGTTTGGATAATTAACTCTAGACCTGGGTCAAGCCCCATCAAGCCAAGAAATGCTTCCATTGCCGGGACCCGAAATCTACATAGAGATGTCTGGTGTCACATCACTAGAATCCAACTAAGAAGGAAATTGAAGACTAGTTGGACAAGAAAATTCACCAATTCATGGCATAAGAGAACAGGAATCTACAACTATTGAAGGAAGAGTGGTTAGACTACCACCTGTACACATACATCCACAAATTTTCTTCGTGTCTTTCCCTACTGAGTTGTATGAGTGGATTGTGAAGATAGCAAATAGCCAAGGAAGGTGGAAGCTTGATGGTTCTATTGTGTGGACCCCAGAGTTGGTGTGCAGATTGGAAGCATTGGAAGATAAGATCATGCAGATTGTCGATCACTGGGTCAATTGGATTATAGGAGGATTCATCACTGAATTCGCGGTAGACACTTGAGCCAGCTATAGCGAGGCAGAATGATTCTTCCTTAAAGGATCGCGAGGTAAGTACGTAAAGTCCCTGAATACTTGGATTAAAATGTTATTGTGTGAAAAGAGGATTATGCAGCTACATTGATGTCCAGGGCTACACGAAGTGGAAAAAACTACAGGAATGAAGGCAATAAGGAACTAGAGAATAGTCATTTTATTTCACCTCCGTGAGATGAGGAAGAGCTCGTGAAGGTATCTCTACGAAGTGTGATCCATTTGATAAGGAAGAGGATTCTACGCATACCACCTCCACCCACACCACTGCCAATTTCACTTTCATCACCTCCATCTGTTGCGGGAAATTATCCCCTAAGGTTCTTGGGTGAAACCTTAGCAGACGGAAAATTATCTAAGTTAAGAAACACACACACACACAACCGTTATGCTATAAATAACTACCTCTAGGGTGAGAGGGGCATACCTGAGGTCCTACGTTTGGGTAGTTACTCAAGGGTGCAAACCCTTCTTCGCGTCCCTTCCGCTCCTTGGTCCTGTAAAAACCACAATTCCACCAACTACAACAGTATATGGACAAGATTTTACATAAAAAATGATCTTTATGTTATATGAAAGATGAGTTAGTTACAAACTTATAAACATGTATTCAAGTATGAACTTCACATATAAATATCATTAACACAAAGAAAGAAACGTTTCGGGAACAAGATGTGTTTCTTTATTAGATAAATAAAACAATATGGAAAAAGAGCAATATCACCTGAATCCGCTTCTGCAGGCTCAAAGCTCAGCCTCCTTCTGGATCCGTCCCGCCTCAAGCCACTAGTAGTTCACCTTCCATTACTCACTCCAAGATGTCAAGGGTAAAGAATGAACATCCAAACACAAGGAAACAAGGGTTTCCTGTACAAGATGGGGGAAGTGCAGAAGGCACAAGGGTCTTCAGACCTGATCAGGGGGATAAAACTCAGTATAATAACCTTGCTCTATGATCTCTCCTCTTTAGGCCTTCCCCTTGATGTCTTTTTATACCAACTCCAAGGTAGTTTTTTAGTTAGGAATTGGTTGGGGACAGCTGAGGCCACGGGCACTAA